>JAHWFP010236780.1:0-54656 GCA_023313725.1 Lithobius niger
GCGGGATCGAGCGACTCAAGATCCGCAGAAATCTTGAAAAACTTCAACCATACCCGCAGGGGACGGGTCCGCTGAAGCTGGCAAAGCGGAGCGAGGAGCAAGGAGGACGGAGCCGTCCCTAGGAGCGTCCCATGTCCGCAGGAGGACGAAGAAGTCGAGGAGCGATGTGAACAGCGCGACGTGTAAAGAAGAAAAGGTGAGCTTACCGCTCCGCCTCGGCTTTTATATGATGCGCAGTAGATAGCAAACCGGAAGGACATCTTCGATTTATTTTCTCTAGATTGAACAGCATTAGAGAAGGAGAATGCTTTAAAAAAGGTAATGGATATTTTCAAGGTAACTAGAAAGAACAATTCAAATCCATTGCAGAAAGAATTCGAGATTTACCAATTTTAGTAACATTTCTGGCCACTATAGATACCGTTGTTAGCGAACTGTGTAACTTAACTGGAGCTTAAGTAACTCGCACATTTTTCAGATGTTATATTTTTGCCCTTTTTGTTCAAAAGTTTGTTCTTTACGAGAAAATATAGGCAAATATTAAAAATGGATATCGAGCAGCACTGCACAGATTTTTGGACGCAGCAAAAATAGCAGTTACAGATAAAAAATTATCCTTAGTGAGGCATAAAGATATAAACATCCCATCATTCTTGTCATTAAATATTTTATAGAAACATGGTAAGGAAAATTAACCCTCCACTGCATGCAATGCATTACGGTACTTTTTTTTCTTATGGGTCGTTCGTGGGATTCAAACCAGCATTCGCTTGGTTTGAAGGCGGGGACGCTGACCACTAGGTTGTTTCTGCTCGCTTTACTCTGGATCCTCGGGCCCCCCTCACAAAGCTCGTGCCGCGTCTTGAACTCTGTTTTTTGACTGAGAAGTGGCGTGTTGCTTCAAAGCAACACCATGCAGTAGAGGGTTAAGAGGTAATCATCTTTATTTTACCCAAAATATAAAGCAAAATAAAATTCAAAAAATTCCGCCCGTCCGCACAGATTTCAAAAAAGGTCAGAGAACCAACTTTTTTTCAAGTGTCCACACGTAGTATGCTAAATCTGTTAACACACTTTGCTAACAACAGCATCTAGTAGGAAGAAGTGGTACTGAAATTGGTAAATCTCAAACTTTCTTTTTATTGTGCGAAATAATACACACAACAGATTTTACACACAAAAAAAAATGCTTATTATTGTGTTAATAATTGCCCTTTCAATTCTAGACATTTCAGATGCAAAAGAAGTCTATTAAGGGAAGGGTTGGACACATGATTTTAAACGAGTTAAGCGGTTTTTTTTTAACTTTTGTTTTCGTTTTTACTGTCAACTGAAGGAAGGGGCTGTATCATTCTTTCTCACGATTATTTTGTAAGCTTTGCTTTTGGGAAAGACATGTCAGAAACTAATACTTGCAACAAACCGTTGGTTAGAGAAGAAAGAAATGAAATATACCACTGGTTACCTCCGGAATTGCATTTTACACACAAATAAAAAAAAATGTATTTATGGGCATTTGAACAGAGAGGTTCTATTCAGTTCTAACAAAATGGATAGAAAATTTAATGAACATCAAAACGAAAATTAAACAAAAGATTTGCTAATGGATGTTTCCGTGCTGTGCAGTTACAGAAACTTGGACAAGTCCTCACAAATTTAGTAAAATATTGGAATAGACTTAAATCTAGATCAACCAGACATGCGCAACGGAATAGCTGAAATAACAAACTTCTAACAGTAACAAACTGAAAATGAATGGAATGGGGCAGTTCCAGCAGCATAAGTAATCACAATCAACTGCTAAAACAAAAAATCACAAGCAGCAAAAACTAGAGTATTAAGTTACTCAATAACTATTTCCGGAAACAAGCTACCCACAAAAACTTTATTTTCTACAAACACAGAAATGAGTCATATGTAATTTTTTGTTTATAGAAATTGATCTTACACGTTCCGTACAGCATTGGCTTGCTACAATATTGACTGTTTAGTCGACAAGACTTAGCTAACAACACTGACCCAAAAAAAAATTATACAACTCTTTAGCTAGCTATACATCCCCGTTACGCGGACTTTATCAGGAACTAGAAATTGAGTTTCCCACTAAAAAAGAACATTTCTGTGACGTTTGCAAGCAGACCGATCATGCGATGGCATCAATTAGCCCTGATATGTGCACACCATGATGGAATTGATGCACGACTTAGAAATACATAAGTCCTCAACTCAGCCAAATTCCAGGCCCTTTCTGGACGTCTCCAGCTGCTTCGAAGTTCTATTTTTCGAGGATCAGTATTCCTACTTCGCGTCCTTTTTAATTACATGTTGGAGGCGAAATCAATGTCTTATTGGCTATAACACTCAAGAGTGTTTTCATAAAATCGATAATTTGTGTGTTTTAGCACAAAGTCCTTTCCGGGTTTAATTTCACTGGAAAGAAGTTGAGTGCTAGAACGCACAACTCATTTTCTTCCAAGTCCAAACATTTTTCTTTAAAAGATTTTTGGGAAAAAACAAGTGCGTACACGGACACCTTTTCTGAATCCAAAATCCTATTCCGATTCCGAAAATGGGGCAGAAATTAGTTGTTAAACCTCTGCACAATGGCCAACAACTGAATGAGTGTTTAATGACAACAACTTTATCTGGAGATCCCAACTAACTTTCATCGCTATACTCGTCAGACTCATTTCCTCAAATGGCCAATTCCAGTATGCTAAAAAAGTCATTAACTTTTATTTTTATGTTAGAACTCGGCTCAATACAGATCTGGTAGAATCTTATGTACTGAGATCCGAAAGTACCTACAACCATTGAGAATTCTTTTGAGATAAAATCAATACATAAAATAATCGCACAAACTCTTGGCATGGTTTACAAGACGTGTGCAATAGAAGCCGTTTTCCTGATTTAACCAAGAATTCTTGGTTTAACTCATATCGTCCGTCTGTCGTCCATCGGCATGAAACGCTTCACAAAGGGTTTAAACGTTTTTCACGAAATTTGGTACATGCAAAGTTTCCCTACGTAAATTTATATTTCATACATATCGGGAGTGAAAGTCCCGTCTACAAAGAACTTGAGTTGCCTTTTTACTCCATTTGTAAAACGACCAATGCGTTTTCCTTGTTATACTACACATAACCCCACTAATGATGCTGCTGCTGTTACTGACTCAACAAAAGCAACAACCACAACGAAGACTATACACAACAATGTTCGACAGGTGGCAGGGCTCAACTAAAGCTGCCCGAAGACAATGAGCTGATCGGTAAGTGGAAAGGAAACCTGTTAACCTGCCAGAACACCTACAGGTCAGGGAAGTGTCAGAGACTACCAGGCTCCTTCAGCACCTGTCGGCTATTCCAGACATTATATTGGCCCCTATTATGACCGGAGGTTTCACAGTTTAAGTGCCAGAGTTACCCCCTTTTTTTCTGCTTCTAAAACACCTACTAAGGTTCCAAATTTATCAGATTCATCTACACGAGCATTTGAGGCTAAAAAAAAAAGCAATTTTGAATTAACATACAATCTTACAGCACACAAGTTGATGCAAAACGCACCTACATTATAGGCCTATTACGCAAGCTTACATTTTTACTGTTTTTTTTCCCCCCAGCTAATTCCAACATTTTCATCGCCATAGTAACAATAGAATTCTGTTTGAAGGTTACGTCCACCAATGGACTCTGCCCAGTGTCCATCGCTTGGTTATTGATTGCGACACAAAACTAACACTACTGTTTAAAACGGTTTTATAAAATCGATTAAAATGTACAGCATACTTTTGCTCATTTTGAAATAGGCTAATTTGGCGTTTCAAGGCTTTTATGGATAAACTGATCCTAGAAATACATCTGAAATATTGTAAAATTCGTTGTGTAACTGCATGCACTGGTTGAGAATTTTTATTCATTTTGTAGTTTTTTTTTTATTTCGTAATAAATATTCGGTATATAAAACAGACGTGGATTACGGTTTTGTGTTAGCAAAGTATGTGAACTTAAATGCAATTTAAATAACTAGTGTATTTTTCAGATCTAAAAAAAAATTAATTTCTTTTGAGCCTTAAGTCAGCCGAATCAATTTAATGCTCGTGTGGCTGAACCTGCTCAATTTTAACATTACCAGACTTTTTAGAGAGGAAGCAACATCTGGTAAAGGCAGGTGCCAACCCGGGGATTTGATCCGGGAAACCTCCGATCATCGTAGGGGCCAAAAGATGGCCAGAATAGTTCCCATAGCAGCTGAAGGAGGATGGTAGCCTCTTATACTACCCTGGCCGGCAGATGATATACTTTTTTCCTTTTTTATGAGATGTTTGTGCTTTTTAAGCAAAAAATACAACTTACAGTTAACACACTTTATTAACAACGGCATCTAATGGCAAGAAATGGTACTACAATTCGTAAATCTCAATTTTTTTTCTTTTTATTGTATAAAATGCTGTACTGAATGGATTTTAATTGTTTGTTTTTTGGATTTATTACGAGCGTTAAAGGGCTATTTTGTAATAAGTATAAATCACCTTATATGCATTTAAAAACTTACGTTTTAGAATTAAAACACGTTCGTACTTATCCGAAAACTCTTTTAACTTTATTTTTTTTTGGCTATTTTTGCTAAAATATGCCTTATTTTGTCCAAAATACGAAGCAATTTTGATGTTGTGTTGTCCCACGATGGTCACCGTACGGTTGTGTTTTGGAGACAATGTCACCATATTTCTACCGTCCTTCTGACCATTTCCTGATGCGGTGAGGGCTTCCATGTGTCTCACCATCCTTGGAGAAACACATTTGTGAAGAGGGTGGGGTCGTAATGAGGCGTGAACTGGCAATCCCTAGCTCAGATTGTGTTCCCACATCCACCATCGGAATTTTTTCCTGGGAGGATTCGTCGAACATCAGGATGTCTTCCAAGGAGTTCCTGGGGGCCCATTCTGTTATCTCGAAGCATGGAAGGTACCATGTCCTCCACGCCCCCATTGGTACCACGACAGGATATCTTTGAAGTGGTAGATTACCCCTTTCGAAATACACCGAAATAACTTGTGCGCAGTCGGATATAGGGAAACGTGGAGGTAAGCATCCTCAAGATCCAGAGACACCATGAACTCGTCGTGTTACAGTGATTCCCAAACGGATTCCATCTTGAAATATTCTTGTGAAATAAACTTGTTGAGGAGATGAAGGTTGAGTATAAGCATCGAGCCGTCGTGCGTTTTTGCTATGACTCGTGCTGAACTGTAAAATCCCAGAGTCTTTGATCAGACTTCTGGATCGCGTCCTTTCAGAACAGCACCTTGACTTCCTTTTCCAGCAGGTCTCTTCATCATCACAACCAATGAGGACCATCCTTTGAAGTTGGGGCGGGGGGGGCATGAAGTGAATGGTGGGAAGTAACCGCATTTGCTAGTTGGGGGGGGGGGAGAGAGACAGAGCAAATGGTGGGAAATAACCTCTTTTTCGAGTTGGGGGGGGGGGGGTCAAAGTGAATGGAGGGAAGAATGTTGTGAGAACTTGAGATGAGACGACCGGGGAACGCAGGCGACCGTGCATCAGAAGAAGACAGAACGGAGCCAGACATTGAAGAGGACGGTGCGACTGTACAAGTAACGGTCGGACCGAGTAATGGTGCACCAGGAGCCTAGAGGAACCGCGTGTTGGAATGTGGTCCCGGAAGAGTGACCGAGACACTACTTGGCGAAGGCGTAGACAAGCATGGATAGCGACCATATCCAACGCAACGTACAATGAAAAAAGAAAGGCATGCAACATGACAAAGTTTCCTTGACCTCAAAACAGTCGGGTTTGGAGGGTCTTGGCCAAAGAAAATGCTACAGAGACCGTCGTCACACTTGGAGGATCTTGGCAGATTAAAGAGGCTGTGACACAGGTAAGTGTGGTCCAGGTGACTGGAGTAAGAAGAAGGGTACAACGAAACTCATAGAATCATGCAGGCAGTGCACCAGACAACCGTGGAGCACAGGAGCCAAAAAAAAATACAGTAGTAACATGGTAACTTGCTAATGAATAAAAGTGTTTGTGGTATAGTCCAAACATAACAAAAAGAGGGTGAGGACTAGCAAGCAGGAACCGAAAGAATTGATAATTTTGATGGTGACAAGAACGGATGGTCAGTGACCGGGAGAAGGAACCGTACTAAGGCGTACTGGTTAGTGACTTCGTGAGATCCACAGGTAGAACCGAAAACCTAGGTGCAAGGTTTGAAAAGCTGAAGCTTAAGAAGTGCTGATGAGGACAGTGAGAAATCTGAGAAATTGAGAAATGAAGACAACCATTGTAGGGCTCGGGATCCGAGCGCAACGCCTTTGGCCTTCTGGCGACAATCAATGCAAGGAAGGGCACAATAAGAAACTTCGGAGGACTGTGCTATTCCGGCGAAGACGGGGATGAATGCCACCGCGTCGTCAAACTGCCAGATGTTATACGAAGACAGGTGACAGAAGTCCGATGATTAGGAGGTCGTTAACCATGAGGCAACTGTATGGTCCATTGCAGGCAGTAACTGGTTGGGAAACAGCTGCGGAAGTGGGCTCGCCACTAGCGACTGGGGCAGGGATTGCCAGAGAGATTGCTTGTGTAGGTTTTGCTGAAGCCGACACCAGACACTCTGTGGAAGCAGAGCTTTGAGATGCCTGAAAGGGTGCTGGGACAGTAGTGATTCCTGAGGACTCCGTATGACTCGTGCAGGGCAAAGCAGGCGTAGATCCTTTAGACGCTTGAGACTTTGGCATGGGGCGACCGGCGGGTCCTAGACTTCACAGTGTTGCCCAGGTGAGAGCCATCGAAACATTTCCTTCATTAGAATGTTGGTGGCATGTAAGGAGATTGCTCGTTGTTGCAAACGGCTAATTTCGTCTGCTAAGGTGGAATTGGAATCGCGGAGAAACCGTACGGTCGCCGCGTGTTGATTAACAGCTTGTGGCACACGGCGAGTCCAATTTTGATGCAGCTTCTTGAAGGTCGTCTAGTTCAAGAGAGAAGGATCGTGCGATGGAGAGAAGGGATTCACAATTTATATCAAAATGACCCAGATCGTCTGGGGAGAGCTGCAATCCTTGTAAGAGAGAAGCACGAATGCTATCTGCGGTTGGAAAACAGGCCGAGAACCCAAGGTGGGGACGGTGGAGGTGCCCATGGATGAGGACGTCGTAGTTGACGGAGGCACTGTTGATGAAACGGCCGGCGGACGAACTGTCCCAGTGAAGAAGTGGTCGGGCCTCTATTCAAGGTGCGCATGCCAAGTGTGGACTTGAACATTTTTTTGTGAAGTAGAATGGGCGACCGTGGAGGTTTGTGCCCCTCTGCCAGCGGCGAAGCGGCCGGTGGAACTTGGGTGGAAGGCGGGAACACAGAGGAGCCCTTTGCACGACGCGACTGCTTGAAACAGGTAGCTGAATGGTCCTTAAGGGGACCGGAGTACATTTTTAATATTAACATGCACACCGCAGTAACTTATTACAGTAAAACTACTTAGTAAAGTTGGTGTAGGTGTTGTGGCACATTATCACATTCCTCATACATGAACCAATTAAATGAACACATCTGCAGTTGCTAAGTCCTTCAGTTTATCCTTGGATTTAAGGGTTTGAATGTTGTCATTAACTGTCCTACTTTGGTTATTCCTAGTCAGTTGCATATTTTTGTATAGATCAGGCCAAAAAAGTAGAAGATATACATTCCTGACTGCAGAAGATTCAACAGTAGTTTATTTTTATTTCGGTTGTTCAAGTATTTTTTGTACTTGTAGGTCAACGGTTTTGTGTCAACCTGGTCCTTGATTATAATCAGTTGAATTTCAATTTTAATTAAGTGAGAATCGTGATTATAATCAATGATTATAATCACTTGATTATAACCCTGACTGCTATCGGTATCATCGGTGCTTTTGCGGCGTCAGTGTCGGACCGCTGTAATGTTTCCGATACCGATATTCGTTAGTCCAAAAAACGAAACATCGTTTGCCTCTTAATTTAACATTTTTTTTTAAACCGAACTAGGAATACGGCCATAAGCTTACCAGCCAAATTTGTTCCTCTTTGTTTTAGGATGATCCTAGCATTTGGAACCCACACAAAACCAGAAACTTAAACTGGATTTGTATAGAAATTAAAATTCGTCTTATTTCCAATATCGGTATCAGGTCGGTAAAAACCCATACCGGTCGAGTCCCTAAACGCAACGTCAATAATGCTAAGAAGGAGTAACCTGTTGATGAATTACGAAACAAATTATCCTTTACCGTCAGTATAAATGCTCCAAAATTATGAGCTACACGCTTCCTCTCGACTTTCACGTGTTTTCGTACAATCCACGCTAACACAGAAGCATCAATAACTAAAATTGCCAAACCACAAAACCCGTGCTAAGATTTATTTCGCCCTGTTCAGCGTTTACTTTATTAACGTCGTTTTGCACCATCTGTCATCACACACACACACACACACAAGGCGGTGTCATCGCACGTGAAACCAGTTTAAATCCAGGCGAGTTTGTATAGCGAGCAACCCACCTGGCAAATAAAAACGTTTACTTTCCTATTCAGCCCATTACAGTCAATTTATGTTCCTTCACACCTAACCAGCAAAAATCGGGAGCAAAAGCAGCGTCAGATTCAAACTACTAGTTAATAAGGCAACAAAAAAGGGGCAAACATTTCCACCCAATATCAACACCAGATTAATGACAGAGGCTGGAATAGGTTCCTCCCTGCCACCCCCTCCTCACACTCTTTCCATCAGAAGAGTGCTCGCTCATCTTTAGCACCTCCCCGTTCAACAGAATAAGCATCGACCAAACAGGCTCACCTTGTAAGCTCAATGGCTACAGCAGGCAGAGGTGTGCAAGGTCACCATGTGGCACTTACTTAAAGGCACACACGGGTGCAGAGGAAACTGTTACTACAAGCATAAGCATGACTGTGCGACCAAAGATAATAATAAATTAGTCCTGCAACTTCCCACAATTTGTGCTTTTATTCTTTTTAAGTTTCGCCGTTGCAAAATGGGCTGAACATTTCCCGGCGTTTTAACTTTTGTCTCCAGGTCGCTGTTCTAGCTTAAAAACATTTTTTTTTACCGGCAAAATTTAATCCTATATTCTGTATTTCCCTTTCACCGAGTCTCCGGCAGATTTTGTTGACTTCAATATTTAGGTCAATCGTTTTGAAAACGTAACCAATTAAACTTGACGCTTGCAACACCTAACTGCATGCTCAAAACTTTTATCCCAAGTTGAATGCACTCAATCCCAATTTGTGTTGTGTGTGTGTGGCAACTGCCCAAACAACTCTGACGAAGCAAAAGCGGGAAAAAGTTCAACGATCAGTTTAAACAAAGAAAATAAAAAGAAAGGGATAAACAAAGAAATTTAAAAAAGTTCCTAGACAAACGAAATGCAAATGGCAGCGACGGACAACAAAGTTGCCTTCTTTATAGATTTTTCTGTATTTAAATTTTTTTTAGAATTAATCAAAATTTAGTACCACATCATCATGAAACAATGGGCACTATATGATTCAAGCACTAAAACAGAATTTTATTTAGATCATATTACCAATTTTTTTCTTCCTGCCGTAAAGCGTTACACCATTTGAAGCAATGCTCGTATATATCAATTCGCTTAATTTTGAACCTAAGAGAAGGAGGAAAATCCAGGAGTCTAACTGGGACATATCCAATCATCATAGGGAATCCATAACCATTGCTACTCTCTCACACTACCTTGGGTTGCAATGACTGACAGGCACTTTGCCAGGTCGAGTTTCAGTCAATGACCAGTTCAGCTTCTCCAGCCAACTACACTGTTTTTACCACTACTTAGCCACGATGATCAAAATTATCAGTTGAAACGGAAAGTATTCGTAGTCGCCAGCCAGCGTATTCATGGAGCACGATGTTAAATGGCGTGCTTTTAACATTTACAAACATAAAAAGAACAACAAATTTTGTAACCCAAACTACACAGTTAAAAAAATTACATGCCTGCAGATGCAGATAACTTTTATTAACCATCGGATTCAAATTCGTATTTCATCACACCGAAACGCAGTATCATGCTGACAGTGAAGAAATTCAGACTGCTTTCGATTTGGCCAAGTACGACGATAATGGCCTATGGGTACGCCGTTATCGCGCGACAGTGGTGACGGAGAGAATGGCCGATTCAGCTACTTTTATATTTACTATTTACGATTATTACCATTATTATTACTATTAAATTATATTTATGAATTGTAAACATGTGTTGATTTAAGTGTAATTGTATTTTAATTGTAAATATATTTATATTTTAAGTCTAATTGTATTGATCTGCACATACAAACTGTTTACCCAGTTTCGTGCTTAATCTAAATAAATTATTATTATATTATTTACCATACGATTAATTTACAGTACATCAAGCTCAGCAAGTTAGCGAAGGTTTGTTGTGTGGGGCCTCATAAAATTATTTTGTTGTTCAGTCTGGATTAACACTTCCTATAGGACCGATGTCATTGGTGTTAGCACTATAGCATTGATTAAAGATATTATCAAAAATGATAAAAGAACGTTCGAGTTGTGCATCTTCAGTAATCCATACGTCCATAACAAAATTTGAGCTCGTACATATTCGTTTCTAAATTTTTCTGTAAATGCAGCAAATAAAGCGAGAGGCCGAGACTTTTTTTATGGATCCAAAAAAGAAAGCGAAGGATTATTTTTTTTTTTAATAATTTATTTTGTGTGCAAAAAGTAAAGTGTTGGTGTTTATTATTTTTAACTCCAATGAAAGTTTTGGTTTCGGTGTTTCTTTCATTCGTATTTTGCGAGGCACGATGCTTTCACCAATTACGAATGGCAAGTTGTTCAGAGCAAAATTATTTTTGGGCTCGTGAAAGACATTAATTTTTAATTCTACAGCCTTCAACGTAATTACATGTATGAGTGTCAGAAGGCGTAGCCGATTTCGTGCTGCAAGCTTTCAGAACTGGCCTTGCAGTTAAGTAACAGTCTCATCTTGTCTCACAGTCAAGTCAGTCTTACGGTCAACTACCTTTTATGCCATCATCTTACTTTAACTTTGGGTTATTCTATTATGGCACTATTACCTAACACTTGCGAACTTAACTTTCGGCTAATGCATGAAAGCAATAGTGACACAAAATCTATATAAATGGGCCACTCAGTTGCCGTGTTATGCATAGAGTATATTCAATTAGGACACAGGTGAAATGAAAAAGGACAGGTTCCACATGAAAGGAAGGTGTTGAGTGAAATATTAATGAAAGAAATGAAGCCGTAATTGCTTCCACGACGAGGCAGAATGTCACAGCTTGATTAAGCTATCAAAGGCAGCTGTTAAGGCTCTTCAGCTGTTTAAGTTACACTAAAAAGAAATGACAAAAAAATAAAAAGGAAAAAAGGAAATAAAAATTAACGTCCAATACATAACTAACAACATTAGCATTTTACTTTTAATTTTCCCTAGCATTTCTCACACTTATTTTTCTCCGATTTTAGGTTTCCAGGTTTTACAGATCAATAACATCAGGAGTTTCCGATGAGAACGAGGACTGTTGCAGTATTAAGGATGTTCCAATTTTTGACGGTTTACAGAGCGAATTTTTCGCGTATGTTTCGCGAACTTGACGAATTTTTTTACTACAAAAAATGCATCCTTGAAACCCTCTCCAATGTTGCTCGTCACTCGCCATTTTGCGAATGAAAATCTGCAGTTGGCGACTTGAATTTAGGACTACTCGCGAGGACTGACACTCAAATAGTGATATTTCGAGAATCATTAACACTGGCGATAGCCAGTATTAGTAAGGGTCGACCTAGGATCTCTTGTGTTAAACTTTCAACTTTGAGAGCTTATAACTTCGTCAAAATTGAAAAATTTTAAACCAAATTTTGAATCTAGCCTTGACTAGTCAAGGCCTGTCTACAGTCCAAAAATTGTGAAATTCAGTCCAACCAAACCCGAGTTACAGAGAGGGGCCAAATAGACAAATTCTTGTTCTTGGTCTTGTTCTGTAGATGTACCTTTCGTCTGTCCTCTCTACAGGTCAAACTATTTGTCCTGTAAAGCTGGTTCTTAGCTCATTTTACAGGTATTGCTCCGAAGATGTGCCCTTTCCATAAGGCCTTTTCTAATTGGTCAAGTGGTTCATGGGTTACGGAGCTCTAAACGACCAGATTGACTGTTTTACATTATTTTAAACATTGTTACTATGCAACAATGCCATTTAGCAAACGCCAGCTGCAAGACATAGACTGAAGATTAAAGGATTTATTCTATTGTTAACATTAGCTATAGCCAGGTTAGCAAGGCCATAGCTATTTACCGAGCTTAAAGGCGACTCAACAAAACAAACAACAAATTAATTATAAAGGTGTCACACATACCCAACCCCTGATCCACCACCACACCTATTTATTACAATTCTCAAAGTAACACGGATTAATAAACAAAAACGTATCGTTAAAAGTTAAAAGTAAGGGTCTAGGTGTCAAATTTGGTCAGTAAGACGCTGCTAAGCATTAGACCCTTACTACCCGGTGATCATGTTAACGACTTAGTATGGAAAATTGGAAATTAGCCAACAGCGAAAATCATACACTAGAAATAACGCAGTTCAGTATGCCACCTTTATGCACTTACGTTAAATCGGAGTGGCATGACCTGGATTCGAACCGGCCACCCAGTTCGCCCCCAGATCACTTGCATAGCGCCTTAATCTCTCCGTTGCACTCCGATGAAACGTAAGTGCATAAAGGTGGCTTACTGAACTACGTTATTTCTAGTGTACGATTTTCGCTGTTGGCTAATTTCCAATTTTCCTTAATATTATTTCCAGCGATTTATGTCTGTTTATTAATGACTTAGTAACTCAGACAGAATTGTGTGCACGCTTACGCTTGTAGCAGGTTGTCTTGCTTGGAATCGCTGCCATGTTATCAAACTGAAAAAAAAATGTCAACCTAAAGCAAAGTAGGAAACCCACACCCCAACTATCATTGGATCATCTCATGGGTCTTTATAGGACGATTTCAGACAGCTGTTTGTCAAAAACCGGGTAGTAAGGGTCTAATGCTTAGCAGCGTCTTACTGGCCAAATTTGACACCTAGACCCTTACAGTCAAAGCTTGTCCGTGTTCCTTACAGGTTTTGACTTTTAGACCCTTACTTTTAACGATACGTTTTTGTTTATATAACTTAAGCTCGAGACAAACGTTTGCGGTGTTAAGCTCAGCTTTTGAAGGACTATACAATAGCTTTTTCTGCAATAATACATGCGGTTCAAGAAAATTGTACAATTTCGTAAAAATCAGAAAAACTATGCACTGTGCAAGATGTATTTGGTGTGTGACAGCAGAACTTGTATCAAGTGTTTGCTTTCTAAGGTCTACTTGCAAATTGCGCTTGCTACTGGATTGATATTTTAGTAATTTTAGAAAGGTATGATTAACGTCGGACTGAGCAGGAAAAGGTACATATACGCTATCGGGGGGAATGACAAGGGCAACAAGTTACTTCCCATCAAGTGAGGACACATTCAACTTTAGCATGGCGGAAGGGGGTTGTCTGAGAAAGCGCTGTAAACTTTCCGAGCAAAGTTCAGGGCAAAGCCGTAGAAGATTTGGATTCTGTCATTCTGGCTTTAAAGTGCATTTTTTAAAGCACATTCTCAATTTAACCATATACTGTCCATGCCAAACTGTTTGCATTTTTTTTCAAAGTATACAGAGATCAGTGACGGGGATTCGAATCGGCATTTAATTAGTTTTTACCCAGGGACGCTGACCACTGGGAGGCACTTGCTTGCCTTGCTTAGGGGACTCCCCGGGGATCCCCCACATAAAGTATATTGGAAATACTACATCAGCAAAAAAAAAAAACTTACACTATAAATAATGTAGTACGGAAAGCCACCTTTGTAAACTTCCGTTTCACTCAAGTAATGCGACTTGGATTCGCACCAGCATACCAGTCCATCACCAAATCACAATACCACCTTTACCGATATGGCCACTTGTTCACTGGCATAAAATTAAATCACTGAGCCCGTTATTATGGTCACAATCGTGAACAGCTCGGCCGAATGTGCTCGGGGCAATGGAGAGGGAGGGAATAAAATCAATATAGTATAGTGACTTACAAGACTCAACGAAGCAGAAATATTTAGGCAGGGGTCTATTTATTAAGACTTTAGTTTTTTGCCGTCCAACAAATTGGGCACTTGACATGAAGGAGTTAAAGGAACGCTTTTTTCTTTGGTTGATTTTTATAGCTTTAATGAAATTCATTTGCGTGGGGGGGGGGAGAGATATGCAAAAGGAAACTGGTACCAACAGGAAAGAAATCCAAAATTGGATAGACTTTTTTCTTACGGGTAGGCTGGGGAGGAGGGCCGGGGGGGGGGGGGGGAGTACCAGAATGGCATCAAAGGAATCCATGTTAAACGAACATAAAATTATTACGCTAACACTCACTGAAAATCTCTTTGTCATTTCAAACAAAGTTACCCCATTTTACGGTACTTTACCGTCACCCAACAGCTCTTTATTTCTTTATTATTGACCACTTGGTTTCAAGGACACAAGCAATAATAACACAACCAAATGTGCATATGCTTCTACCTTAAATCTGTCCTTCTGTGTCAGTATTTATTGACAACCAATGGCCATAACAACCTTTAGCTCGATGTAGGTCAGTGACAGTCTGGTCAATAACAGTGCAATCAAGAATTTTACCGTATCGCATATAGCAGGAAATCAGCCAAACGCAACCACCTGTCAATGACGCCTCCTTCCCCTACTGACGAAACTGGAAAATCATACTGCGTTACCATTGCTCTTTAGCTAAGTAAGTATAAAATAAGAACAGGAGAGCATTTTACCAGGATATCCGCTGGCTACTATCTCTTTCCTGTGTGATGACAAATCACAATGAAGTGTCCATCCCATCGCATGGCTGCACGCGCTCATAAATATGAATGATACGAAATGACCGACACCAGGGTAATTTTTTTTTAAATAGGCCTACTTAATCAGGCTTACACCAGATAGGCATGTTACCAGCTAAACGTATTTCTCACATTTTTCACTTTCCAAAATAACGGGTTTTTTTTTGGGGGGGGGGGGGGGCATTTCAGAATCAAACTGCTCTATGGGTGAAAGCAGCATGACTTATGAATAACATAATTTTTCTTCTAGTTTTCACACAGCTAAACTGATAATTTGCCATCAACATATTAACTGACTCCAATATTCATAGAAAATTATCCAGTTGGCCCTTTGGAGCACCCCTGAAGGGTGAAGGGCACGTCTCTCTCTTTTACCCAATGGTACATCTTCTAACCTTCTATTTAGGACACCCTGTATATCATAATATCATAATTAGATTCTCTTAAAACACTTTAATATTTTTTTAAATAATCTTAATCGTTATCTTCAACAGATATAATTTGAGAATTCCTGAAATCCCGGACCAGCATACTTATCGAGACAAAAAATAGGTAAAAGCGTGACGGGGTAAGTCGAGACCATATTCAGTTTTGTCTCGAACAAATCTCAACGAATATTCAGAAAAAAAAAAGTTGCGTAACACCCCAAAAACCGCGGTCAAATTTTATTGATGAACGAACTTAAATAAACAAACAGGCCGTATTAATAGAATGCTTGCGGAAGAGTTGAAATGAATCAAACAACGAATTAAAAAAAAATTATTGTAGACGGACACACAGAATAAGAGCACAAGGTAAAACAACAAGTTTATGTAAGGGTGTTGAAAATTCACTTCAGCAATACTTCTGTAGCATAAGACGACATATTTCACATATAAGTGGCGCCCGTTCTCGTAACACCCGTTCTCAAGACACGAGTAGCGAGCGGACACATGAGCATCAGTGCCCAACACTCCCACGTTACGAAGTCGCGAAATAAATCAGTTTGTTGAGCAAAACGGGACACTCCCAAAATATGTTGGCCAAGCAAGCTCACTTGCTCCTTCTCTCACAGATGACGTCTTTGGCGGCCACCGTTTACAAGCTTCACCTGGGTAGGCAGGTAACCAAGCAAGCCTCGAGCCGGCAGTCAAAGTCACTGAACTTAAATCTCCAAGGCCATTTGTCTGGGGTTCGAGGTTAAGTGGTGCCAAGACTAACAGTGACTTAGCACTTGCATTAATAAAGGAATTGAGAGGGATTGTTGTCAGCATTTTAGCACACACACTACACAACTATGAACACATTTCATGAGTTAATTAAATGTTACCCAGCCGGCTAGCCTGCAACATGCAATGGCTATAAGGGACAGGCAATAGGTTTTAAACTGTGAAGTTAGTGGTGATACTCAAATGAGAGAAGAGGCAAGCGCTCAAGCTGTGTTAATGACTTAGGACGATACACAAAGGAAAAGCAGAAGCAGTGTGATCATTAAGGGGTAACTAAAGGATTAGCAACAGGAAAGGGCAAATTCCCATGACCAATTTGGAGGAAAGTGAGGGGGGGGGGGGAGACTGATCTTCATACCGTGGCCAGACACATAAGTGGTGCGACAATATGCAAAAGTTAAAACAAACGCATGATGCACTAATCGTAAAACCTTGCTACAGAAACGATACGATTATCGAAATATCAAATGGAACGATACGATCAATAAATTATCTTGACCGTATTTTTTGCGCGTTGAATTCTCAACACTCTGTGATACTAATGAGAACTTTCATTTCGTTATCGCTAAATGACAATGGCAATAAAATTATCTGCGTGAAATGCATTATTGATGTCACGGGTATTGATTGGAAATAGTAAGGGACTCGATCATCTTCGATTCCAACTACTCTTTATTATTATCCAACAGAACTACAGGGTGGTCCACAAAAAAACTGACGACCCAACATTTTCTAAGTCCAACTTTTCTAGTTAGCACCCCTCAAAACCAGGAGAGGACAAAAATCAAATCTAATGAGACGGGAAGATTTCTGGCATCTCGTGGTTCTGAGGGGTGCTAACTAGAAAAGTTGGACTTAGAAAATGTTGGGTCGTCAGTTTTTTGTGGATCACCCTGTATACACCCATTCTAAGCACCCATTTTAACTCGGAATGGAATACTGGTTTGAGAGAAATGCTAGTCGCATGTGGGTTCCATCTACATATGAATGTGGGTTAGTTTAAACGGAAACAATACACTTCACTTCACATTTGTCCTTCCCGCTTGTAGCTCCTTTTCCATTTAATCCTCATACATCCGTAATAAAAATGCGCTCAAAAGCACAAAACCTCATCACACAGAAGGTTTAATGGTACATGTAATGGTCTTATAAGTGCAAATGCATCGAGTAGACCATGTATTGAGTGCAACAGACAGGCAGAATAAACCGTGCATCGAGTGCCCACCTGGAGTTTCATTCTTTGTATATTCCAGCAGTGAGTTTCTGGCAGTTCCGAGTTCTGTTGGTCTCTTTAAGATGTTTATTCCCGGGCGAAACACCACGGGGTGTGATTGTATACAGCCAGATGTACGGTTCACTCTGGTAGTGCGCGCTCGATCACACAAAATTTACTTGTGCGTGCTATGTACGTGCAACATGTAGCCAAGTACCAGTCAGTACAGGGTAGAGGAAAGAAGGTGTTGACAGACTGAGCAACATTTTTTCAAATGAAAAATATTTTGATAGCTTTTATGTGTAAACACACTAAATACCTGCAGCAAAAAGGAACAGCTTAACTTAAATTACACTGCACGACGTTTATCAAATACAGAAAATGACAAGAAGCATTAATTAAGACGCTCACTAATGTGTTAGCTGTCCGGATTCGACGTTTCCGTTAACTCTCCTGATATCGTACACAGTGGGACGGCGACCACTAAGCACAGGGCCACACCGACTGGAACGACAGCCCACAGTCACAGACCTCCTAGCTGGTTTGCTGGTCCAGTACCGAAGTACACTTTCCTGGCTGAATACCCTTTAGTGAAGCCCTGATAAGCAACCAAAAAGACTTTTAGCGTCTTAAGTTATCTGGGCAAAATAACGATGCTACGAAAAAGAAGGGCAAAATATTTAGTAAGCAACCATAGCTTCAACTTTTATTAAATTGGAGTTTTGACTAATGACGATAAAGACCAGCAACCTGTATTAACTAATGAATTTTCTGTCTCGTAAAATTAAAACTGCCTAGAACTAAGCAAAGCAAGAGTTGGTTGACCAAAAGCGAGGCCTAAATACTCAACTAAATTTGGATTTTGTGTATCAGTTTGTGTTTTTCTGTTTAGGAAACGATAACGTTCACAATTGTGTTGAATCTACTAACTAGTGAGATGAACTTTAGTGAATAAAGTAAACGATTTCAAAGATGAAATTCCTACTTCTAATATTTTAAGGGTGGAAGCCGAAATTAGATTTAGAGCACTGGGAAGAAATACAGAAATGAACGGATGAATTATAGTATCTCTCGCTCGGCCGGGTACGGCGATCTTCAGAACTCATTATCTGGGTTCATACATTACAAACAAAACCAGTTTTTAAGTATTTTGAAGCTAATTTTCAACCAATTTCAAGACTCTTTTACTGTAGACTGTTGTTGTTTGATGCGCAGTTGCACACCCAGTGTTAGCCACAGCGCCTGAAGGAAAAAGGGACAATTTTGCTAGGTAAATCCCATCGGAAATTACTAGGATCTTTTACATACAGCAATCAACGTGAGCACGAGACATCACAGGGCTCTTCTATTCACGAAAATTCCAGGGGTGGCTGAGGCCAGAGTCGAACACGGGGCCTCAGGTACATGAGACGATCATGCTAACCATCAGACCAGCTTGCCACCTTTCAACAGTAGACTAAACAGCACCCGCTCAGCTGCCCCTTCTGCAAAAATTGCTTGCACTGCACTGCACCTCTCGCTCAGTTTTCTGTCTCCAGTCCAATCCGAGTGAAGCATTGTTCTCAAGAAATGGATTCAGCTGACAAACTATTTCTATTCATAATACCTAAATTAATATTACTGTTATGGCATTAACCTAATTCCAAACAAAGTACACTCTTAAAATTTAAAGCCTTGATAAGGTTTAGACAACATTCCAGTTTTCAAGATTTTTCAAGCCTTTAATTCTCGGTTTTCAAATTTAAAGCTTTTGAAGGAATTCAAGGCCATGTACGAACCCTGAATTGTATGCCTAGTAGATTGCCTTGGCAGTGACCGGAGAAATCTGATCTAACTACCTGGAACGAGACCGTGCCAAAACCCTGCCAGGCTAAACCCCAACTTTCGGCCTAGACTGTTCATCATCAAATTGGCAACCAGGCTAAATGGGCAGCAACAGGATCTACTCTTGCCCATTCTATATCATCTTTCAGCCTTGATCCAGAAGGACGTGTTCAGGCTCAAATCACCGAGCTTGCTCCTGTCCCTACTACCAGATTTTGAAAATGCTTAGTTCAAGATTCAAAATTAAGCCGGTTCTTCTACACAGATTCTTATTGCTTCATAGACCCCCCAGTATCAAAAACATTTATAAAAAAAAATCCGTTACGGTTCACAACTGTCAACATTGACCTCTACAAGACAAAAAGTCACCTTATCTCTCTAAAAGTAAAAAACAACAAGGATTCTAGTCTAGGTTTCATAGTTTAAAGTCGTGGGATCATGCAAACTTCATCCCCACCTCTTAATTCAGACGTTAGCCTAAATGGAACACATGGAAACCCGTGTTTCACTACGTATACAGGCGGTATATGGGTCCATACTTTAAGGAAAGGTTTTGACGTCATATACACTGATAAACAACAGAGAAAAAAAAAAGGGAGGGGGTAGAAAGAAACGATAACAGTGCCGAAAATGTTGCCGCTAGAGAAAAATCTACTTAATCCGGACCCTGCCAGTGATGTCGAAGTCCAGTGTGGACAGACGTTGGGTTCTCTTTTAATTTGACTGGTTTGAAAGTTGGAACCCAGAACCCAAATGCAGTATTCAGGATGCAGTGTGGATGCGACTGAAGGGGTACTAACTATGTCAAAATAGTGTACACTGGATTACTTGCAAACGTGGATTACAAAACATTACCAAGGGTTACTTAAGGCCATAATAGACTACATATCCAACGCTGCGTTCAGTTGCTTTGATGCCTCTGCGCGCAGGATTCACGTGGAACATAGTTCATCAGGCTCAAATGTTTACTCAGAGGGTTCCTTTTAAAATTCGGTGGCATGCTCCAATCGTGCATCACTTTGGCTTGTATACCAAGCATCTAACAACACAGCTGTAGATTTGCTCGCTTCACTCGGGTTCCCAGGTTTTTCAGGTGCATTGCATTTTTGCTTAGGCACACGTCGTGATGCAGAAGGGGTTAAGATTAGTATCCCTTCAGAGTATACTTCTCGTTGTAACTTAAATGAGATCTTGCTTGCAACATGAAAGGAAGTTCTGTTCATTTCCAGCTTAAAGTTTCAGCACAGTTGACCTCAATAGGAAATTCCATTGCGTAAATTTATCAGGTTCTATACCAAGGCAAAAAAAAATTATGTCCGAGAAAGAAAAAGAAGGATATAAGGGTACTGTAGACCTAAAGCACTCTGCAACCCCAATTCTTTGTCATGGCTACTGCCAGTCTGCCTCTCAAGTGCAAATGAAGAGCTTACTTAATTCCAAACATTACGTAAAGGAGTTTTAAAGGGCTCCAGTGACAAAATTACGAGTACTAGAGGGTAACCAATGTCTTACATTCTGATTTGAAGAGGGTAAGTCGATTTTACACATTTTGAAGCCTCTAGTGGTCATTATGTGATCATAGGAGGCCAGGGTGCAGTGCAGAATGTGCCAGAACGAGGTTCGTTTGAAATTTCAGAGAATTACGGAAATTTGCTAAAATGTGGCTTGCCTACTTAGTGAGAGGCTCTGGAAATTTGATAAATCTGTAGTAAATGTCAGTAGGAAATTTTGTCCAGTAAGAATTTTATGCACCCCCTGCGAGGAGGCCAGTAACACGTACACAACTCTTAAAATTCATCCCTTTAAATTACACTAGTCTTGGCGAACACACAACTAGCAGCAACAACTATTGATCCAATTCTTATTTCGAGCCCTATACACACAATTGGTCATCTCCCCTCCCCAGCCTAAAGTTTTTACACATCTGGCGATGTCATAGGGACCTTAGCGTCCCTAGCAGGCCTAACCTTGGTGGAAAGGTAGTTATGAATCTACCCAGCCTTCCTATTACCATCCATTTGCTATGCTAATTTTAAACTAATTTTATTTTTAACTTGTACTCATGGTTTTAATTTTTGCTTTTACACTTTAATAATCTTAGATAACACAACTTCTTTCCCTACCATTTCCTAACTCTTCGCCTTCCCATGCCCCTCTTACTTTTTATCTGCATATATTCAAAGCTGTCACTTTTAAGGCTGCCAGTCCTGTTGCTCCAGTTATTATAAGACTTCAATTCCTTTTTTATTAAAAAAAAAAAGTCGATCGTACATTTCTTCTCCTTTTCTTTCTACAGGCTGAGCCTGCTGACAAACTTTCGATTACATTACAAAAATTACAGGTTTAGATATAATTCCCTGATGAATCAATCTAATCATCATGCAATACACATAAAAAAAAAAACACATGCATAACACTCAGCATTTCAAATCTGTGTAAAGTCCAGACTGATGATTCACTCAGTAGATTACTTAACAAGAAGCTACACCCAAGATTACTGAACAACAGCCATTAACACTGCTAATCTTGATCACGCAAACTAAATAAATAGTAAGCAAAGAATCAAAGGAGAAAAAAAAGAATCCGTTCAACCATATCCAGGAAGACAACAACCAACCACCCATGCATTTATGCTGCTCCGCGGACCATGGCGCCTAACAGATGTTGTAGTACAAGAATTAAACGTTCGCTGTCAGCCCATTACACCACCTGTGTTGTCAAAAGCTACTATTACTAGCTTTACATGCGGGTGTACAGTAGCGCAGACAGCCCATCTAGGCAGCAGAGCACGAACAAGCAACTCGAGTTAAGCTTACCGTTACTTCTGTGATCTTGCTGATGAATGTTTGCAGGTTTGGCATGGAGGCACTATCTAATCTACATTTATTATCTCTACAACACCTCTAAGTGCCTTTATGTGAGGAGTCCAACCCAGATAATCACAACAACTCAACCATGGGCAGTAAGAGAGCTATACTGGATGGTAGACCTGCAGTAGACAGCTACTATTAGGCATGGCAGAGGTGCACTTGACTAGAAAAGGTTAAGGGCAGTGGAAAAGAGAATGAAGGTTCCAGAAAAACTACAGGTACAACGAAATTCCAAATAAGACTGACTGAAAAAGAAACCATAATGTCTATGTCTAGCCAACTTGTGTTGCCAACTCGGTTGCCAATCTGAAATTTTTAATAAACTTTTTTTTTTAAATTTGATCATGGTATCTGAAGCAAAGTAGGCTAAGGGTGCATTTATGCAACAAGGCTTTCTCACTCACCTAAAGCTATTTGCCAGTCTATCGTTATTTATTCACGAAGTTGCCAGTTTCTATTAGCAGAATGCAGCAATGCATTAACAATTAAATTTACTATAATAACAACAACAGTACTGCCAGGGGTTCTTATGTATCAAAATAGCGAACTACCACCTTTCCAGAGTAAAAGTATCAACCACATTAGCCTAATTAAGACCCCGCCGTATGCATACAGACTTTTAAAAACAGACAAACCAGGCAGGCCAAACCATTCAACTCAAATTCTTCCTAGTTTCACTTTAATTAACACGAAAAAAAAACTGAAAACACATTTATCACACACAAAGGATTTGAACATCTCCAAAATTATAATACTGGCAATAGAACAAGAGTATAAAAATAAGGATTTTGCCTACTTTCTTCCAAAATTATAATGCAAAGAGTTAAGCACACCAGTAAGTCGTTGGAATAGTGTTGGAAAAATGGAACACTGCTATAATATGAGTGTAAGCATACATTTTTTCAGGTTTCTAAAAAAAAATCCACTGCATTAGCTGTATTCAACAACAGCAGCATCCGTGAAGATAGATAACAATGTTCGAGAGTTAGAATTTGTGTCATTCGGTAGAAGAGGAACGTTAAAATATGGAAAGTTCGTCTAATCCAGTGACTCAAAATTGATAATTTGATTGACAAATTGGAACTGTCAAGTGTTATTAGTACTAAAGCTGTACTTTATTTATAGTTGACATGCCTTCATACAAGTGCTGATAAAACACTTATTAGGCTAGGCACAACATAAAAGAAATTTGCAACAATTCTTTAATTTTTCCGTAAAAAATTTTTCTTTCTGATTGCAACACTACGTTGGATACCCAGGATATGTATAATCATAGAGATAACATTATTTGTTTTATCGACGTTTATCGACTTTTAACACAGACAAAGTATTAGTAGGCTACAACCATAATTTTAAACACTGCTACAAGAATGTCGTCACTGGCCAACTCTCGCATAAAGCACAACTTCTAGCAGAGATCAAACGATGGAGAAAACGTAGCAGATTGCAGCGAGAATTCAAAATCCAACATAGCGCCCATTTCAGGATTGCCGAATCAAAAACAAACCATAGAATGGTGACATTCAGAAATCAGTCCACTATTTCGTACTGCAGTACAAATTGTTTTCTTGTTTTCATACGTCGATGCCATCATACCGCATGCTCATACTTTGTGTCTCAAGCCACGATGACAGGATCTCCGTCAATATCAATGTCATGGTTACTAGATATAGACAACCAGAAAATCCCATGTTCTGGCTAGTGAGTGAGAAAACGTAGCCTACGTTGCAAGACCTTGCATAAATGCGCCTTTATATTCTAGTAGATGAACCGGATTTAATTCTGAACCTTAACAGACGTTTTAGAAACAGAAACAAAGTGGTAACAAATTCTAATCAGGAAATCAACGAACAGAATTACGTATAAAATACCCGAGCTCAGCCTAATTTGAATAATACATAACTGAAGCGGGTCTAAAACTAGACGACGTAAAGTGAAGTACATCCAGGCTGAATTACGTCTAACAGCCAAAACGATGGTCATAAGTATGTCTAAAATTCTTAGCTCCTCCAACTAAAAACGACTTATTCTAAGAAATTTCTAATTGGTTGGGATTACTGGTGTTATACGGTTAGCAGTAGCAAGCGAGGCAGGTGCGTTGCAGGGGTGCAGAATATGCCAGAACGCTAGAACGAGGTTCGTGGGAAATTTCAGAGAACTGTGGAAATTTACTGAAAAATTGCTTGCCTATATAGTGAAAGGTTGTGGAAATTTGAAAAATCTGTACGAAAATTTCGCGGGAAATTTTGTGCAGTAAGAATTTTCTGCACCCCTGGTGCGTTGAATATCCAATAACAGAAAACACCAAGTTAATACGCAGTCCCTTTTAGACGTACTTCTGACCATTCTTTCAGCGGGTAGAAGTAATTGGCTATACGACTTCAGTACTACACGAATCCCATACCATTTTGGTGTAACAGTTTGGGAGAGTCATGGGAATGGCGTGAGCGGGAATGTAAGTAACAAAGTAGCGTTTCAACCGTTGTTACTAGGTATTATCGATAAGTCTGTTACGCATATCCTCGCAGTCAACATCTGTAACAATATGTTACAACGGTATTAGCCTCCTTGACGATTGCTGACTGTTTGTTGGTAAGTAACAAGAAAAATATCACAACGACAAAAAATGTAACTTCCAATTCACAAAACATACAGAAATTTTAAAATCTTTACGTCTTAACGGGTACAAGTAAAAAAAAAAATAGCAATCCAGAAGAATAATGTTTGCTGCGATTGTACTGAATGGCAAAAAGTAGCATTGTTGCACAATAGCAAAGTAATTTGTCTTAATTCGAAAGCCATGGAAACGAATCTAATATAATATAACCTGTTTCAAACTGCCAAATATGCAACATTCCCCATGCAACTTTATTCAACTTCATTGTTTTGCAGTCATTCCTGACTCCTCAATATATTATTTTATTTGAACGTGACGATTTCCTACTTAACAAACCTGCTAATACGTAACTAATTTCATTCAAATGGGAAATCCAGTATGGACCCCAGGATGCTTAAGAAAAGTCAAATTACATATAATTCACGTCAGTTCTAAGTGCAGATAAACAAAACTGCGAAATATCACACCAGAACATAAGTAATACAGTATGCTACCTTTATCCACATTTAATTTGAGTGTCAATCGGATTTAACCGGTGAACCAGTCCTGCTCACTAGGGGTAGCATGATACAAACATTTTTATGCCATCGATAATAGCTTGAGCAAACAAATTTCGAGGTTGGAATAACCATTTATATTTTGTTAATTAAAAAAAACCCCTTGGTTGAAGCGTACAGAGGGCTGCTTGGCCTATAATGAAAAGTTTACTGCACTGTTATTTTCTAGTGGATTCGCTGCTGGCTTATATATAACAACACACACTATTATTTACAGGGATTTCTGTATAATTATTATACTTTTAATTAATGTTAAACACTTAAACTAAATCGTACAATTTTGTAATTAATTTATGAAATGTAACCTGAAAATTATCTTGCCTTGGTGCTGTAAAACAGAGGGCATGAATCGTAGTAGCAATAGATGCAGAATAACAGCCGGAAGCAAACAAGTGTGTTACTGGGAGTAAAAAAAAAACCTGACATCCCATCGTTTCATTCATTCATTTATTTATGGTTATATTACAGGTACACATCTACAGTCGAAAAGTCAATAAAAGTGCTTGGGTGTAGTTTTTTTTACTACCAATAACACAATAGAAATGGAATTCAGGAAAATAGAGAGAAAAAGAATACTGCCGCTGAAGTATAAAGTATTGATGTCAATAAAAAATTATTCAATAGAACAATTTTTATCAGTAAATTCATTTTGAATAACTGACAGTTTCTGTTGATTTGTCCTGCACAAATGAATACTGGAAAGCTTTTAATAAAACCTGCCATTATCAGAATTTAATTTACCTTGAGAATTTCAACATAAAATTTTGAAACTTAGGAGGAAAAACAACCACTGGGGGTGGGAGAAAGGACTGAAAAAAGTTAAATGAGGAAAAAATCCTTAAGGTGAACATAGTACCCTGGTCAGTGAAATTTGAGCCAAAGCAACTCCTACCATCACATGTAACAAAAACAATGAAACATTTTTTTTTTCGTCTTCGGCCGCCCCGCCTCCACCCACAACGCGACCACTATTTTTTTACTTCTTAAGCTTTTTCCCCCGTTGTCGTTTCTTTCCCCCACATCCCGGCTTATTTTTTCGTTGCTGCTTTTATTTCCACCCACAAATACTCGCACCTAACTTCTCCAACATAATCGCTTACCAAAATAAAAGTGTAGGAAGAATATTACTTTGATAAATATATCGTTAGTCAATCCCTTGTTATAAAGCCATTTAAAAATGTGCCTACGAGGAGATTTCTGGTTGTAATTCCAAGATCAGCGATGAGAACGCCCTTGAGCAAAAAAGCCTTAATGTCTTGGGAAAAAGGGGGGAGGGGATGACTGATGTACATCCAACATCTGAATATTACTCCTCTCTACACACAAAAAAAAAGAAATCCTGTGAGACTACGTTACCAACATAACCGAATTCGTTAGCAGGTTTGGTCGTTGGAAACCACATTTGCTTACCTCCCCGCCCTACACTGCTTCATATATAAAGTCGTCCATTGAGTCTATCACAAAAGTCTTGTGCACAAAGAGCATGGAGCCGTGTGCCCAAGCCGTTTACACGGCAAGGAGGCCGAGGCACTTTAATTGAAGTATTACATAATAAAGATAAATGAAACGAAGGATGCTACGACAGAGTTTGTTTAAAAAGTACTACTGGCTACAGAACCGTCTTTAAAATTAGCTTGGACTAACTGATGTTATTGTCATTACCAGGCAAGAATTTCCCCAAAGTACTATCTTTAGTCACTTGCTGCTAGTGCTACTGGGAACAATACGGGACTTTTTAAAGGGGTTTGTTGTTCTGTGACCTTGGATGTTACAAGGAGGGAAGTCTGCAACTGGCAAGATGGCTTGTTAATGGTCTCTACTTGGATAAGTAGCTGAAGAAATTATATTATGCTGAACAACATTTAATAGCTGTGAATTTTGAAGACACCTATTCATGTAGTTATTTATACTCTGTACAGAAACAGAGGAAACAGCAGATCTTCCAGCAAAACAAAAGTGAAAGCTGACTGCATTATGGAGTGATCGCATAATTCCCAGGCTTCTTTACTAGTGTTGGACGGTAAACCAGTTCTCACGGTGTACCGCAGTACCAAATACCGATCATTGTTAAAGTACCGGTATTGTTTTAATATGAACAAAAAGTGCTAAAATTATAACAATAGTCCATTCCTTGTGTTGTAGGGCTCAAAGCAGTGTCAGGTGCTGTGGTACCAGTATGGAGCTTGAGTTATCCTGTTTTTCTTTCTTTTTGTATCCTTTATCCTATTCGTGCCAACGTTTTCTAGTTTGCGCTGTAGTAACCTGGTTAGTGTTTAACTTAGTTTACAATTGAGCGAACGGTTTTGTAGACCACTTAGGCTCGATGATAAATCAAATCAAAGCAGTGTAATAATCAGTTAAAGATAAAAAAAAAAACCGCTATAATTGGAATTCTGAACAATGCACAGAAGTGGAACCAAATTTGTGTAACTGATGCTGCAAGCAGTGTGTGTTAATATTTGCATTTCTACTTGGATAGTAAGTTAACGATAAATTTTAGAAGAATTTTTTTTTTTTAACAAATATGTTGTCAAACATGCATTAAACTTAAATCAAGGGGAGGGGGAGATCAATAGTTTTTTTTTCATTAAAACTTTAGCAACAAACCACACTTTTCAATAAAATTTGTTGTTATTATTTAAAAATCAGGTGTTGGCACCACAACACTATAATATCAGACACCGCCTCATTTGTGAGTATCGGAGAAAACTGAGTACCAAGATATTAAGCCACAATCTGTAACATTAAGAACCAACAGAAAAATAAAATTTAGTTCAAAGTTCAGTAGCCTACTTGGTGATTATTTTTTATGTGTATTTTTTGGAGGGGGGAGGGGCTACATAAATGAAATTGATGAATCCATTTCCAACCTTAATTAGTTTGATTAGGCTACTTAAAAAAATACTGCCGAAGGAAATACCGCCGAATTTTAAAAACCGTTAAATACCGAGTACCGCGGTACCTAGGCTGGTCCGGCACCGTCACAAAAATTTTGGGTACCGCCCAACACTGTTCTTTACAATTGTTGCCGATTCGTATCCTAACAGCTATATCATTGCAAACAATCAGGCCCGTAACCAGCACCCCCTCACGTGCGAGTTTTATCAGACTGAGAAGCTCGAAGCGCCTGAAGTCTTTATAGTGGAACTATGGTGTTGATTTAAACAAACTCGAGCTTAGTTCCAAAAAACAGGATGTATACCAAAACATCACGTTGAAAATTCCTGTCTTCTTCCTTACTCACTAACTTTTTAGAGAAAACCTTGAGTGGCTGCACCCAGCTAGAAGTTCTAGAGGAAGCTTTTTTGTTAACAATATCATAGAAAACTGACAATATCCAGTGAGGATGAAAACTAAAGTTAACAATCTTCCAGCTTTTTTTTTATAATTCCACCTTCACCAAATAATTATATAATTTAAACTGATCTCTGGGCAATTAAGGATTCTTCTAACAAGTCCTTCACCAGGCATACTTTATTAATCGAAAATCCTCGTTCTACAGATGCATTTCCATGGAATATTATGAGAATGCGCTGGAAAAACTCCCTGACCTAACATCCAATTTTCAGACTTTATCCTGACTTCATGAGCGGTAGACACCTGAGAGAACTACGTAACGTAGAAAGGTGGTTAAAGTTTCAAATGAAAGAGCATGCTTTTTAAGTACTGTAAAAAAAAAATTAAAATTCGAAAACAAGAAAAGCGTAAAGCCCAGAACGATGATGAAAAACCTGCCTCAAAATTGAAAGCTGCCATTAAGGAGTGAGCGACTCAGAATGTAGCGTGGTTGTAAGGCCTGAAAAGAATCATTGTTGGTAAGCAAAATGAAAATGGATGGTTTCTCGACACAGTTTACAGTTTGGAATGAGTTTATATTGTTGCCTGCAGGCAGCAAAATAAACTCTGCTGATTGGTAAAAAAAAAAGTGTAGATAATTGTGCTAAAATGACTTGTTCATTATTGTGTTTTTCAGCCCAGGAATCTATATAAAGGCTGCTCAAGGAAGTCCACCAAAACAAAGAAAGACAGTTGATATAAGACGCACATAAACATGAACTAATTCCTAATTCAGATACTTGCTAATACTCATTCAAGCAAAAGGAACTGATGAGACAAAGTGAAAACCAAAGACTACAAATTCGATGCACCTCGCAACTCACTGCTAACTTAACTTTAACTTTATTAAATAGTCAATTCGCCCATGTTGGGCATTATATGACTGAAGTTGTGTACTTGCAAACTGTGTCTGGTCGCATGAACATATTGTCGGTTTTGAATTTCGGACTTCTCGCTGATGAACTAAAAAAAACATAAGCCGTCTTTCAGCTAAAAGTGGAAAACTTTAAACCAAACAATGATAGGTTGTTATCCCCCCCCCCCCCACACACACCCCAATGGGCCTCGAAGTTGGCAGCCTGATACGATGGAAGGAGCATTTGTTTCGTAGATGCCGACTTACACAGCGAGTTGAAATGTTTTGAAGTGGACGGCAACAATCATTCGTGAGCGTTGATACTTCGGTAAATGAAGGAAAATTACATGCAACGACTTGAATTGTTTCAAGTTGGAGAAAACAATCACCAAGACTGAGTTACAGCAGGGGCTTGCTTACATACTGAATGCTGACTTTCTCAGTGACAGGGTCCTTTAACATTCAATAAAACACAGGTATGCGTCTTGTCTGGGTCTGCACCAAAATCTCGGAGAAAATGTCCCGTTAACGTTGTCCCCCTTGAATGAACTAGGAATGCACTGAATATAAAATTTGCCGAACACCAAATATACCACCGAATACTTAACCAACCGAATAAGAATATACAACCGAATGTTCAACTTGCCGAATACCAAACATACAACCGAGTAGTTAAACTACCAAATAACGAATATTCGTCACCGAACAATTGACATAATTCGGCTGAATACAGGATTATTTGGCCCTGTGCCGAATAGGCCGAAAACTTGGCAATGCCGAATACCAGTAAATTAAATTGATTACTATGTGTCACCATAGTGGTTAGGAGTACACGAATTAGTTAACCAGCTTTCCTGATGATAACACGACAAAACGGTGATAAAGGCATACAGCGCACATTTTCGCCTTTTGAAAAACTTACCCTCCCTCTCATAATACGTAGTTTCGTATTATGCCATTGAAAAAGGCAATCGCCCTTAATTTTTTCTACTTTTAGGCATGTTAGAAAACAATTCCTCATAAACCAAAAATGAAATGCTTAGCTAAATGTACTTACATTATCAGAATTGCATAAATGTATACTAAAAAATTATTCGGCCAAATACCAACTAATCTCAACACTATTCGGCAATATACTGATATCATTATTCGATCAAGTACCAAATGCCGAATATTCGGTGTATCCTTAGAACGAACATGGGAAGGTTGTGGCAAGGGAGGGAAGGGAAAGGAAGGAAAGAGGGAAGAGGAGAAAAGGAGGAGGGAAGAAGAGAGGAGGGGGAAGAGGGGAATAGAAGGGGAGTAGAGAAAGTGGAAGAGGGGGAAGAGTATAGGGAAGAAGAGGGAAGGGAGGGGAAAGGAAAGGGGAGGAGGGGTGAAGAGGAAGAATGAAAAAGGAGGAGGGAAAGAGGGAAGGACAGAAGTGCGGTGGAGAGGGGAAAGGGAGGGTGTAATCTGGCCTACATCAGACGAAATATTCGTATGTCAGTGCAGGAGGTTGGGTCAGGGTCACGCCGCAGTGTGGGTTAGTAAAATTTAAGAATTAGTCAAACAGTTAAGGATTAGGAAAGCAAATGCAATTTCCTTCCGTAAGAAACCAAACACCTGTAGAGCCTGAGCCCGAGAAATTCAATCCAGGTACGGCTAGTGGTTACATTATACATCCCAATTTTTTTTTTAATGTTGGCAACTAAAAATATAAACTTCTGTTTAACAAAATTGCTTGAATGGTTTCATTTCTTGTTCTGTTTGTTTGCACTTGTAATTTTAATTGCAATTGTTTTTGTGGGGAGGGGATTTTTTTTTAATTGAGGGGAATGGGATTTTTTGTTTGATGCACTTTAATTATTCTGATGCGGAGGTATAGAACAATTCCTGGCTACGGCCTTGCAAGCAATGTGCAAAACGCGGTTGCTTGCCAGTATTCAAACTAGACATAGGACGTCGGTGCTCCACATTTCATAATGCATTAACATCTTTAATATGATTACCTGACATAAAAATAACAACAATAAAAACTTGATTCGAGAGGGAAAGAAAATCACTTACTGGGTCAGAGTTCGGCTAATGATTCGATAATTCAACTAGCTCAAAACTTGAAAATTCGACCCTGGGGCTTTAACTCCGCTAGTTATTCTCTTGCAAGCGGTTGTAAAAACTTGTAATATTTTCACCCCATCCCACGTATCATTACTTTTCCATGCGCAGATCTACATTTTAAGACATCTCGCTACCAGCGGTATAGAATCTGCATTTACCGGACAAGCAGATTCATAATTTAAGGTGCAGCCATCTGTGATACTTCCTCTCCGAGATTATGGGATGGCAACCACCATTAAGGTGAGTAAAGTCAGTCGCAGTAACTCAAAAATGTTGGACAAACTTTTAGTCCGATCAGTAGGGTAAACCACGCATAGTTACAGTTAAACTATGATACTGTTTGCAAAATTTCTTCTAGCATAGGCAAACGTTTGAACTAATTTTTCCATGGCTGTTCGATTTTATCACATTTTATCGATTTTATCTTATGTAAGCCTCAGCGTGAACTTCCATGTTAAACATCAAATTTTGAAATCTTAGTTTCGCCCAGAATTGACATAGAACAACTAAATTCGGTATTTCGGGTCATCTCATAACTATTTCACCGCATTACAAATTTTAATGACAACAATCAAACCGTTCGGCGTCCACAGTATGGCTATTTCTTGTCTTTGCTGTTGTTGTTGGGACTTTTGCTCTCAACCTGGAGAGAGAACCAGTGAACCAATTTGCAAGTTCTATAGCTTAAAACGTAGGTATGGACAAGGTCTAGGGCCTTTCGCAAGCTATTTTAATGTAATACAATATTCTTGTGACGGAAAGCCAAATGGGCTCAAAATTTTGCTCTCACGTAGAGATTGAAACAATGGACCTATTTTCAATTTGTATAGCTTAAAATGTAGGTATTAACAATGGCCAGGGCCTTTCAAATGCGTTTTTAACGTACTGCAGTATTCTCGTTGGCAGAGTATTTTTTAGTGTAGAGCAATGGGCAGAAGTCAATAAGTGTAGTAACAAATTTTTTTACAAATCGAGCTACAATATGAAATTTGCTACAATTTGCTCTTTCTGAGCAGTAAAAATTGAACCAATCATGGACCCACAGGAAATACACCCAAGGGCCACCAGCGACCCCTTCCTGAGGTATGAGCAACAAATTCTTGTAGATCAAGCTGAAATCATGTAATTTCGTACACACGCCATTCTTAGCAGCATAAATCGAACCCCCGAAGCAGATTATTTTCTGCCGGTCTGCGACAAGCTCTTTGCAAACTAAAAACGGTCTGCGGGAAGAGGGAGGTGTCTGCAGATGGCAGGAAGGGTGTGAAGGTGGAATTTTGCATTGTGCAAAGTTTTGAGTGAGGCCCATTTGGGTTCATGAACAATTTTCTTGCAAGAATTTTTTTTCTAGACCTTTGTAGGTTGTTTTTGCTAAATAACTTGAGAACGACCAAACCTATCGTTATGACAATAATACCATTCAAAAGCTCTCGAAAAAACGGTTAAAATGGTATATTTGAACGTCAAAATCGGTCAATTTTTGGCGAAATTATCTCAAAAAGAAGACCAGGAAAGAAAAAGTGTAGGATCAATCATACTGCAACACTACCAGCCGTACTGCGACGTAGCGTCGCGCGTTGCTCTGATTCTGCTACAGGGAATCGAACCAGCCATGGAGTCCCCATGATATACCCCCACCCTGGCCCCCAGCATCCCCTTCTGAAGCTTGATCAACAAATTCTTTCAAATCAAGGTAAAAGCTTGAAATTTGGTACACAATTCATTCTTAGCAGTACAAATCACACCAGCTATGGAATCCCCATGAAATACCTCCAAACGACCCCTAATGCCCCCTCACTGAGGTTTGACCAACAAATTCTTGCAAATCGAGCTTTGAATGAAATCTGGTACACAAGTCATCCTGAGCATTATAAGTCAAACCACCCATGAAAGACCCCAAGGCGCCCCTCCACGGTTCGTACTCATCTGTAACCTTAAAATTCCAGGAATTTTCAAGGACAGGTCAATGAAAATTCAAGGATAGAACTTAGTAATTACAAGAAAAGGAGCCAATTAAAAGATAAATTTGTTAAATATGAAATCTTATCAACACAGTAGCAAATATGACGGATTTTGTTCCATTACATGGCGCTGGTGAAACCACTGACAATGGCGGCTTAATTATATATATATTTTTTTATGTTTAAATATACATAGTACACTGGTGTCTGCATTGGAAAACAGAAACGTTTTCTGCTACGGGAAATTTCCAGGACTTAAGCGGGTTTTTCAAGTTTTTCAAGGACTTTTCCAGGCCTCGAATTTCATTTTTATTTTCCAGGGTATTTTCAGGTTTTCAAGGACCCGTACTAACCCTGTCCCTTCCTCCAAGACTCTTTCCCCCCCCCCCCCCAGGCTTGACCAACAAATTATTGCAGACCGAACGAAAAGCATGAAATTTGGTACACAAGTCATTCATAGTAGTACAAATCGAATTAGTCATCAATTTCTGCCGTTTTGTCAATTTTTGACCGATTTTGATATTCCAATACACCATTTTAATCATCTTGACGAGACCTTTCAATTGGTGGAGTCACCAGATCTATAGAGAAAAGCACTAAAAAGATATTCAATAAATCAAGTGATCGGGGGAAGGGGGTAGCCGGTTCGAATCCGGGTCATGCCACACTGACGAAAAGTAAATAAAGTTGGCTTACTGAACTACGTAATTTCCTAGTGTATAGTTTTCGCTGATGGCTTATTTCCTATTTTCCTTAATACCAATAAACATGTGGGGAACCATATGACAAAAAGAGAGTAGATGATGACAAGCCTACAATTCCTACAGATTTTTCAAATTTCCACACAATTTCACTATGTATGCAAGCCATATTTCTGCACATTTCCACAGTTTTCTGAAATTTTCCGCGAACCTCGTTCGGGCGTTCTGGCATATTCTGCACCCCTGGGCACCATGGGTGCCAGCCATGTTTCTTCCGATTTTAAAATTGTTGTTTTAATTTGAAATTGCTGTTGTGCTCTTCATAAGGCGGAAAAATAATTTTGTAAATAAAATAAATAAATAAATGAACTACAGGATCGGCCTCTCGTAAATCTCATTTAAACGAGAACCGGAAGTAGCTGGCGCCATGTTGGCGTTACCCAAGCGCCAGAAAGAATGCAGGGTGCGAAGGTTTGGAATGCATTGTTTCTAGTACAGCTGCGACTTCCTAATGGCATAGTGTAAGGAACTTGCTCACCATGACATAACAAAGTAAATCATGCAGCAAGGATTATCCGTAGTCATGTCAGCTTTTCTGAAGAGATGTACAAGTCATATGCCAGGTCATATGAGAACCACTGTAACACCACTGTTAAGGTGACGTACTCGTGTACTGCCATTGCTAAGCGCTGCTTTGTCTCTGGTGACCGCAGAACCTTATTCTCGGCCATCTGTTGCAAGTTCATTTGCGCTCTCCTCAAGTATGCTTGTCCGGTTTAGTCGCCGCATCTGATTGGGGACATGGACGAATTGCTGCACCGACTCCACGACTTATTAAAAATGAGCTACCATAATAGGCTTGCAGCATCAGGCATTGACTTACTGGAGGTGCATCGCCTCAAAGGAGATCTGAGGCCGACATACGCAATGCTGAATAATTCAACTGATGTCAGCCCTGGCCGTTTTTTTTTCAAACTCCAGAGAGAAACCGAACCAGGGGCCATCACTTCAAACACGTACATCCGAGTTTTACCACTAATTGCAGGAAGTAATTCTTTTAATTGCGCACGGTGAAGGCATGGAATTCGCTACCACACAAGGTGTTAACCCTTTCCTTGACCGCTTTCAATGTTAAACTTAAAACTAATCGAGCTATGTCTCACTACGTTTGCAGTCAGCAGACATAATCCTACATAGCAAAGTAGCCTATGGTGTAAGTGGTACACCCATCCTACCACTGCAGTTGCATTGCAGTATTCTCCGTAAAAGAAGCACAGGTGACTGGCTCGCTTGTTTGCTTGCTGGCCGGATTGATAGCTGCCTAACGCCCCAGAATGCCATGCGAGAAGTTGGGAAATAGTGACACGTAGTGCGCGCGTGGGGGGGGGTTTGGATGCAAAGTAGTACGTCGTAGATTTTTATGCACAGGAGACTGGCTGGCCAGTCGGCTGGCTGTGTTACTCTCCTTAGATGCAATTAGAGAAGTGAATCATGTGGGGGGAGGGGGGGGGGGGAAATCGATGGAGGCGAAAGCGAAATGTAGATCGGGGGAGGGAAAAGGGATAGAATCTTAGAATGCGTCGTTTGGGAATGGATAGGATAAAAAAAATCCCAGACTTTTCCAATATTTCGTATGAATCAGTAACAGAATGTCCAGGAGGTTCATTAATTTTAGACTAAGCAGGGCTTTTATGTTTACAAAATCCTGGAAGCCTATTACAGACACATGTTCACACTTCTAGTGTACAACTCTGCTTCTGGCTTGTTAATGCAGTTTCCCATGTTGACAATGTCATAAGTTTTGACACACACTTCCTACACATTGCTCTCTCAAGGACTTTGAATCCGGCCTTACCCAAGAATTAGGATTCACACAAAATCGCACATGAAAAAATTCAAGGACTTTTTTCAAAACCAATATAACTTTTGAAGGACTTGAGACTAATACAGTTTTTTCAAGGAACTCTATAAATTAAGAAACTTGCCACCAACATCTCACCAAACACTAAAGTGTTCATGTTTTAACCGTGCACATGATGGAAAAAGAAAGCAGCGGATAAAATGCTGATAAAAAAAAAAAAGCGAGAATAAAAGGCTGAGGGAAAAAGCCAGTCGTAAAAAATTATTTTGTGTTTTTTTTTTTTTTTTGTATTATTGTAGATTAGGTTAATTTGCCTTGGCTAGAAATTCACCAGGCAGAGTGTGGCCTATCACACGGAAACGGCTTTTTTTTTCCCAGGATTCATTTTAGTAAACACCTGACGACAATGCGTACGACAACACAATTTAAAAGCTAAGCTAAACAACATTTTATGACAAAGAGAAAAGTTACTTGAAACAAATTGTAGGTTTGTCTTTACCTTGCTCAAGGTCAGGGCATTAGCCTACTCAAAATTATGGCAAAATAACTAAATTAAAGGACGTAGCTATCGGTTCCAAGGAATTCAAGCACTGACAAAATAAAAAAAGCACTTTCAATGACTTCAAGCGTCTTGTGCGAACCCTGTCGTGAATACGGAATAATTACATAACTTTCTTGAAAGTCATATAGCACTTCAATAATTCCCGTAAACACAATATCCACAAACGAAGAAACAAAAGAAACCCAATTGGCGATAACACGACTAATGACTACGCATGCAGCAACGCATGATGCCGGGCACATAAGGCCTAACCACAACGGCCTATGATATTACGAAAGATATGAAATTACCTTAGAGAACATTTCTAGAGTACGATTCTTGTTGATGGATTATTCTAATTTATCTCCTGTTTTTTCCTATTATAAATTCCAACAGTCAAGTTAAATGATAAAATACTGTCAAGAACATTGAAATTCCATGACTTTCCATGAAATTAAAAAGAACCTTTCCAGGTGTTTTCCAAGCCCAGAATTTGGAAAATTAGATTTCCAAGACCCCCGTAACAGAATCTGCGCGACGATACTTTTGCGGACAGTTGACATTTTTAACAAATTTCTGCCGTTGCCAATTTTTGACCAATTTTGACATTCCAATACCATTTTAATCGTCTCGACGAGACCTTTCCATTGGTGAAGCAGCCAAATCAATAGGATAAAGTACTTGAAAGTTATTCAATAAATAACCATTAAATATGTGGATAACACATGATAAAAACTGATTAGCTGCAGACAATATTTTTTTCTGACAATTGGTGTCGCAGAAAGTTCTGCTTCTGGGTCCAAGACGTTCCAGGTCCCGTGCGAACCAGAAGACAAGGTGTTGTGGTGACAAGGATCGCTGCCTGGGAGGACAATAAGATACGGAAAAATGCCACTTATGAACGACAATGCACTACCAACAATTAGACCAGTACCCCTTTACCAAATTTGTTACAATAAGGCAACGGTTTACCAGTTGGTCAAAAAAAGTCTACACGCACAATACAAGCTAACTGAGGGATCGCCAGGGACCTCCAGACTAGCAGGCAATCACAGTCCAGTGGACAGCATCGTCGGCTTCAAACTAGCTAAATAACAGATCAAATCGCACGACTGACCAATTTAAACAAAATTCAGTAGAAGTCAATGCAACCGATAAAGTAAACACTACTCATGAAAAACTGAAATTCAAATTTGGCATGCGTCACAGGAGGCATTGTACAAGTTTTGGATGTATATGGAAAATATTCCATAGCGTCCTGGTAACCAACCTAAAGCGTCCCGGTAACCAACCTGAAGCGTCCCGGTAACCAGCCTAGTGTCTCAGCTTCATCCATTTTAATGTCTTTCTCCCTTGACCGTCCGGTAACCACGTTACCAGGTTATGGAAGATTTTCCATATACGGTTTAGGAGCTCGGTTTCAAAGGTCAGTCATGTGGGAGGACGGTCGACTTCTTGCCAGAGCAAGAATCAGTTTCCACTGCACATCAAGTTGCTGTAAGAATTGAGCAGAAGAGAATTGGAGTATCGACGGATAGGACGGAGCTTGATCATTTAGCAATTGGACATTTTTTTCTTTTTACAGACTCGCTGACGTGAGAGCCGTCTTACGTTGTACGATTTGTTGCTTTAGAGTTTTCCTAACTAGAAAGCCCATCCTAACAACTGCAAGCCAAATTTGTCTGTAGCGTTCTTTGAACTGGGTCGTAATGCTACAAGGGTTATGGAAGTATCATGAAATACCCTGTTTTTAGTGGCACAGTAACAGCCACCTTGCCTTCTCACGCTTCAGTGAACCAACAGTCTTGATGGATGCCTGCATGAATGGAAAATGCAGTACGATTGAGTACAATGAAACCTTTACCGTTCAGTTTGCTATTAAATTCGGCTTTCCTGAGTCTGCGGCATACATATTTTAGTTTGATTTAGTTACGTTCACAGCACTTCAATTGGACATAACGCCAATGAGCTGCACAAGAATTACATAAGGACTGGCTGGCAACCAGTCCAAGGACGGCATACACCTGCTGCCGAATCCGTAGGAATGTACTCGTCGGTGGCTTACTTTACCCAGAGTAACTATATTTTGCAGGTGGTACTGGTTTCGCTGATGATGACAACTTGCTCTCTAACATTACTAAATCTTGCAGTGTTCTAAAATCTTTTTTTAAATGAATTTAATGTGATGCATGGCGGCAGAGTTATGAACATAGATTGTGATTCATCTATATTTATTTCAATAAATAAAACTAGCCTACGTACAACGAAGCCTTCTATACACAACGTACGGTAAACACAAAATCTATCTTAGCTATACTGCTATCCACCAAGTCGGTTTTAAGAGTTGATCTTGGAGCAAGCAACCAAAATTTGCATGATATCATGAGCATGTGAAGGACAATGAGTTAAGAACTACCATAACCTATTTTAGACGCTCTAACATTTGATAAAATCTGGAGTTGCACTTCCCCTTGAGATAATTCAACCATTGACTAGAATTGGACCAGCATCTTAACTAGGGATGTGCAGCTTTTTTGCAGATGTACCGATACCGATAAAACACTAAATAATGATTATTTTGCAAAAAATGAGAGTGTGATACAGTTTCTGCTGCTGATGTACTGCAAGAAAAAAACTTGTATTTAATGTAACCTCACAAAAATATTAAAGAAAATTAAAAAAAGTTGTAGTACAAAGCTTTTTTCCCTGCAGCTATTTTCCCCAAACCTAACCCCACAAAAAAGTGCATGCAGCCAAACATTTTCTGTACACCCGTAAAGATGCGAAAATGTTGATATTAATTAATCAACAGACGAGCACTTTATGATATATTAGTTCTAAAATACCAGCAAGCAGCAGTTTTTCTTATCTATTTGCAAGCCACGTTTGTTGAAAATGTAAGTTAGATGGCTTTTTATATATAACTTCAGAACGGGTGGAGCTAATGACTTCTGGTTTGCAGCATAGCAAAGCTGGCGAAAAAAGGGTTAAAACGGTGTATTTCAACGTAAAAATCGGCCAATATTTAACGAAGTTATCGTCATTTTCGTATACATCTAAAAAAAGTGCGGCTTATATGTGATCCAATACGGTATATCGGCTCATCGGAGGTGTAAATCGGCGGTACCGATATATCGGAATTGCCTCCGACAACTGGCAATACCGATACGAATCCGATAATCGGCACATCCCTAATCTTAACCTCCCCATATCATTAAACATTTACCGACTGAACCATCATCACATGAAAATCTAACCTCTTAAAGACTTGCATAACATGTATGTATTTTGTAGGACAAAACTTCGCCATGCTAGACGCTGTAATCCTTTACAGACAGAGACGGAGCCCAAATACTGTCGAACCTTGTTCCTAACGGAGCTATATAAACGCTTGATGATACCTAAGATGATCGAACAGAAGAATGTAGATGAGTTTGAAATCCCCCAAAGTCTACAGATAATTGTTAAACAATATGGTAGCCTAGATTACCATAGTTTTATCATTATGGTTTTAGAAGGAAGTTCAAATGACAATGCTAATATGGAGCTAAAGCATTGTCAAAATAACGCATCCCCGATTTTTAGATATCCTTTCCACAATTCACTCATTGACACGCCTCCTTTAGACTGGCCTTCTCACTTCTCAGCTAGGAAGTGGCAACAACTTGCATACGGGCCAATTCATTTTGTGTCGGTCCTAGTGTAGGCTTACGCAAATTTTTGATACTAGGCTTTACAAATCCTACTTAGTCTCACAAGACAACTAACTTAGTAGCCTAATACCAAACTGAACATTCATAGCTTTAACCCCTATGCAATGTTATTGTGTCGGGAATCTAAAACGGTGTCATTTTCAATAGCAAATCTAACGCTTCTTCGATATGACACACAAGTTTACCTAGCAAATTAGTCACCAACACTACAAATCATGGTTCCGGTGTCATTGTGATGCACAGGCAGCCTAGTCAGCCACTTTATCTAAAAACTGACGATCTAATAGTGCAAAGCACAACAGGTTCCCTTGTGTTCAAACATCGCCTTGTCTTATAACAATATGGAGTCTTACGTCATCTGAAGTAAATTGACACTTTAACTTTGCCAGATAGCAGCAACAATAACGCCTTATTCGCTACTGGCTAGTCGTTGAGCTAGCTGCAAGGGGCACCGGATATAAGCGGAGGTAAATATAGCGTAGTTTGTTAAGCCAATGTTGTGCGAGCCGGTTTCCTTGGATCTAAAAAAAATGATGACTTTTTTGGATTTGTTGACAGCTGATGCAATTTTCAGCAAGTGATATACAGGACGATGCAAACGTCTGAAGGATCCTACTGCCATTCCAAATTTACTTAGAGAACCACAAAAATGTGCATACATATAATATGGGCCGGGGAACATGTCACGATGCCAGTTTAAATGACTTTGAAATGGTCCTTCAAGGTCATCACAAAGTTAACTTTTGAACTACACACAACCCTCTCCAATGTCGGTCGCCACTCGCCATTTGCGAATGGAAATCAGCCGTTGGCGACTTGGAACTTAGCCTTACTCGCCAAAATGTCGACAAGCAATAGACAATGACACTGAAAGAGCCATATCTCAGGAACCGTACAAGTTATAGATGAATGGTTTGGGGCATTATGCTAAGATTTTTAAGGGCTATGTTACTGCTTTTTCTGCATTGATACTGGGATTAAAGAAAATTTTACAATTTCGGAAATGCATAAAATAGAAAAACCATGCGTCGTGCAGGATGTATTTGGTATGTGGAGAGTAGAAATTGTGAAATGGCGAGTGCTTTCTATGGTCTACTGGCCAAGTGTCGACTAACACTGGATTGACATTCGAGAGGGTTGACTACACGTCGTAGAATAGTGGTGAAAATTGGAAAGTTGTAGAGAACCATAAGTCAATGCCAAAGCAGAAAACGGAAAGAAATCGGACCATTAGGGTAGGAGTTATGCTTCAGACATGTTAGTCTTATTAGCTTCACTTCATGTCGTCAGAGCAGCCTATCCGGTAGAGAAGGTGCCATACCCAACGAATGTATCGCAGCAGTACGGGATACATAAAGAGGTTTTGTTTCCTATCCACAACTGTGTGCTGCATTTTACACAAAATTGGAAACTAGCTTCCTGAAGAATTGTTTAGTTACACATGGGGGGGGGGGGGGGGGTGACTTATGTCAGGAAGGAAATGAACGTGAACACTCATTTGGACCAATACAAAACACTACTGATAATAAAACGAATCAACTTAAATAATTCCCTTCGTTTCAAATAAAACAACATTGCCGAAAGCCATTAAATCTGTCATGCCCCTCCCCACTCGAAATATTTTCAGTCTGCCCCCTCCAAATGAAACTGAATGTGTGCCATGCTTCAGGAAACTAGTTTTCAATTTTGTGTAAAACGCACCACACGTTTGTGGATAGAATACAAATCCTCTGTCTGTATCCCGTACTACTGCAATACTTCCGTTGAGTAAGGCACCTCCTCTGCCGGACACCCTTAAGCCAAGCAGTGAAGACAATAAGACTAACATGTCTGAAGCATAACCCAGGCTATCGTATTTGTCAGATTTTCATTCTGTTTTCTGCTTTGACATTGGCTCATGGTTCTCTACAACTTTCCAATTTACGCCACGATTCTATGATGTGCGAGTAGGTCAAAAGTTAACATTGTGATGACCTTGAAGAATCATTCCAAGGTCATTCAAACTACCTTCACTACGTGTCCCTATAGGTTAACATTTTCCCCCAGTCGCTTGTCGCCGTGATGCCTTTTATGGTCTTATTTACCTAGGCTGGCACCTATTACTATAAAGGGATACGAGAAAGGGGATTTGAGCAAATGTTAATGTGAGTACTGTATTAAGGCAAAAGAACGAATTAAACAAGATAAATAAAGAGTTTATGATGAAGATAGTTTAACAGTTCTTACAGGGTTTAACGGTACTAGTTTAACAGTTCTTGACAGCAGTCTTGTCTCCAATCTGGCGACTAGACAGATAGTCAATGGTCGCCAGCTTACAAAGGTTAATCGCCATTCGCCACGTGGCGACTGCCAGTCCTTATCTTAATCTCTACGTGTCCCCCGACCCATATTAAAGATCGGCATTTTACGCTGAGGTTTCATGATTAGAGGTAAAAATGTCAACTCACTCAACTGTTTTTGATGAACGTCAGCGAATTTTCAATCCAAATCGTGGCTAAAAATATATACTTACACGACATCCACCACGAAATCCACCACCATGCAACCTAACTAAAGTGGCCTTCGGCCAAATCAAAGCTCTCCTTACCATCACCCACAAAGCCATAGCAGCACGAAGCACCAAAACTGGCCCAATCACAACAGGGGCAATAAAGCAATAAAGCTTAAAAAAACCAACGAACACTACAGAGTCGAAGAATGTAGTCCAAGTGTGTGTTCCAGATGTCGTGTAAATAGTGTAAATATTTATTTTTTGGCCTGAAGAAGATCCACGATTTGGATTGAAAATTCGCCGACGTTCATCAAAAACAGTTGAGCGAGTTGACATTTTTACCTCTTAACCATAGCATATGTATGTACATTTTCATGGGTCTCCTGTTAAGAAGATTTGGAATGGTAGTAGGCTTCTCCAGACTCTAGTATCATCCTGTATGTTTCGCAGCGTGAGGGATTGAACAAAACAATGTTTTTAGGCCTAAGAAGTAAGAATCGACTCTCACAGAATCAGCATGACTAAAGCCGCCATTCTTTTTTACCTCCATTTGTATCCAGTAGCCTATCCCTTGCAGCTAGCGCAACGACCGGATACAGATGCTAGCACTACCAATAGGTACTGTCATTTGTTGCAAATGATGGCTCAGTCGACGTAGTGGTAGCCCTAACTTCAAGATAGGTCATGTGGAAGGTGGGATCAATTTTTTTACAGTAATTGGGAAGCTAAATGAATAACTTGAAATACATTACAGCACAAACATCCCTCCTTGTGCTCAGGCCAAACAAAAAAAATTGTTTGGTTTGCGTTACGCAGTTAAAAAAAATAGGGTCGGTCGGTCGGAAAATTCTTTTTTTTGCACTTTTTTTATACTAAATCAGAAAGTCTTCACTTCAAAAATTGTAATTTAGTATTTTTTTATGCAATAAAGATACATTCATGTTCACAGAGCAATATTTTTCCTTTTTCCAGGAAGCATTTGAACCATTTTTTTTATCGTAGGATGGAGCATCAAAATAGGGAGGGGGATTTTTTTTCCTTGGACGGAAAAAAGAGTTTACGGTCAGCTCATAAAAATAGGGCCGGTCGGGTAACACAAACCAAACCATTTTTTTTGTTTGGCCCCATGTAGGTTGCCACTATTAACGTGGATGTTTTGTATTGTCTGGCCTTCCTTCTAGCGACTACCGACTGTAACCTCTTCCACACCTTCTTTAAGACAAAGCACGAAGAAGTCCAGCTACGAAACATAGGCTTCATGACGGTCCCTGGCAACCCGAGTGAAGAGAGCAAAGCCCAGTTAGCTTGTAAGAGCCATGTTCCCAGCCACGAGGAAGCACAATTGAGTCGTGTCACTGAACTATGCGCACATGCCTCTCTAGGCATAATATCAATAGTAGAAATGGGTAATCAACACCAAAACAAACTCTAAACTAATGCCGCAGTAATTTTTAATAGGCCTATACAGTAAACCCCTTCCAATCACTGGTGTACACCTATGCAAGGCAGTAAAATAAGTACGTCTAACTTGAGATAAAAGGCAAGCTTCCCAAGGGTTCCCTGGGAACCAGAGTAAAGAGAACAAAGCACAGCCGGCCGAGTTGTTTAAGGACTGGGTCTCCTAGCTACGACAATTAAGATCTAATCGTGTCAACGAATTGTGTAGGCCTAGTGCAATCTCTTTGGGCATACGTCCAGAGTGAAAGGAGTGTACTGAAACAGTTGTAAAGCAAAATGAGCTTACCTGAGTAGTAACTGCAATGAAGTCAAATTTGTACTGGAATAATCGTAGAAACTGAGACACGTATGCACCTTCCCACATTCCCCGTACACTGTCATAGGGATTACTGTCTGTAAAAAATAAAAGGGGATAACATTTACTGTTTTATGGTCAAGTGTAGATAGATGTGTTAAGTTTTATGCTCGAATTCCCGATTATCCACTTCAAAACAAATTTTTTTAAATTGCTGACCTGGAATTAGCCAAATTTTCAGTAGTTTAAAACTAGGACTTGCATAGCTAGTTAGCTACCTACATACAATTTAAGCTCGTAGTAAAGTAAACGCACAACTTCAAGAAAGAAGATATTCCAACAAAACAATATCTAGCAAATTTTCGATACACAGTTCACCGCAGATGTAAAACCCAGCCGTCTATCTTCATCAGGTTCATAAACGTCAACGGAAGATCCTCGTCAAGCAGCCGAATTGGAGCAACGCGATTGTCTTCTTGGCGAGGATTTTCCGTTGATGTTTGTGAGCATGATGAAGATAGTCAGCTGGGTTTTACCTCTACGGTGAACTGACCATCGAACATTTCCAACATATTGTCCTGTTGGAATATCTTCTTTCTTGAAATTGTGCATGTTTACTTCACTACGATGTCTTCCACCTTTCAAGGTAAATTTCATTACGTTTTTAAAACAATTTAAACTTTTTTTTGGGGGGGGGGGGGGGGGCAGAGTGACTTAACGGGCAGCACGACCGTCCCCAAAACTAAAGGTCCAGGGTTCAATCCCGGTCTCGGCCAACCCTGCACATTTGGCAAGAGAATGGCCTCGGAAATACACTCATGCTCATGTCGATTGTGGCATGCAAAAGATCCTAGGTACCTCCTAGCAAAATTGTCCCTCTCCGTTCCAAGATAACCTCAGCAGTTGAAAAGGATGTTAAATCGATAATTTAGGCCTACCTTTTTTTGTTTATCAATTAAATTAACTGCAGCAACTATTGTTAGATACAAACCCACTGTAAACTGTTTGGGTTTTAGTTTTATTTTTGTCCTTCACGTACATATACAGTACGCTACGTCAAATTTTCTTAACAACCAAGATAAATAGCCTAATTTTACAGGAGTCGTCAAGCTGAAATTAATGTAACTTTGTTTTGAAAATGGATGTTATTCAGGAATTCATGCAACAAACGCCAGCAAAGAACACTAGACCTATTCAAAAGAGTTAAAAGATAACCACTTTGTGAATACCGCCCCAAAAGAATAGTCGCTAAAAACTACACCACAATAAGCTAGTTAACCTTAACACACATGCACTCACATACCAGAGCTTTTGCACAGAAATAAGGCGTTAGTAGCACTTCATATTTGCAAATAGAAAAAAAAAACTAATAAGGGATTAAAGTAAGGTTGCCTTGTTTAGTTCTGGCCGCCATATATTTTGTTTTTCGTTAAAATTCAAAAGTTATGTGCACAATTGTCATAGTTTGGACCTGGTACACCCTTTTTGTAATTGGAAAGCAAAACCGAAACTGGTCAATAGGTTTAACTTAAGAAATTGGTCAATACAAGCCTGATGACATACTTTACACAACAAGTGTTTAATTAAGATCATCACTTTTAAAGGGTAACAGTGTCCGAAAGCCAGCAAGAGGCAAGTATTTATTAAAAGAATGTGAAATAAAAAAATAAAACATGCTTCCTTTGAGCGAGAAAGTAATGAATTTGTTCGTAAATTTCAGTAACTGCAATTCCAGTTTACTACTTTCATGCTTCACGAAGAATTGTCAGAAACCCGTTTTTTTTTTTTTGGTAACAAATAGAAAATAAAGCGGCAACTGAATTTTGCATTTTGTAGCATAACCTACATTTTCCGTAAAAAGCATGTCCCAACTTGAAATAGTTCCTTGTCAAAACATGCAACAGTTTGTAGTTCAATGATTGCCACTGTTTTGTCTAATAGGCTACAAACGTCAATGTCATTTTTTGTGTAAAGCAAACTGAACGTGAACAACAACAATGTGTGACAACACTGCTACCACGCCATGATGGTCAATACAAAGACCATACAAATACTAATCGTCACATTAAAATGAGAAAAAAAAATTAAATGGCTTAGATATTTCACGTCCTAAGATTTGTTGTACGCTTATTTAAAAAAATGACACCTCGCATGTTTTTTTTAACCAATAAACAAATCAGTGGCACAAAATCATTACAAATTCCTAATTTTTGTAGTAAATCAGGAATTCACCTCCGCCAAGAACAAGTTCACAAGCAGCAGCCCTAACGTTACACGTCGGTGACGGAAGTATGTTTATTTTTTTTCCCCAATTGCTTTTAAATAAATACAAATTCACTGGGATTTCGGCGTAACAGTGCCCTTTAAAATGACATGGGCTTTTTTTTTTGTATTGAACGCAACTGCAATAAAGAATTTTCTGATCAATTATTTTTTATGGCAGGGACAAGAACATACCTGAATTCTAATTATTCTCTCTGGAATATCAGTTTGATGGGCCTATGAGCTGTAAGAACAATGTGCTTAGTTATTGTCAGTGTATTGTTAAATGCAATGTACATTATTATAAGCAGTAATTTGTGGAAAGAGGAAAAAAAGCAGCTGAACACTAAGAGGAATAATGTTGTTGCTCCACATTAGATATAAATAAAAAGATTTCATTTTTTTAACAAGGATTCCTTACTTTAAGCCATGAGACTTACTGGGCAGTAGGGATAAAATTAGCCTACATTTGGACAAGTACTTTTTGTAATACAGCTGATTATGGATACATTATCATTTCAAGGCAGCACCAAATTGGGTGCACAGCCACAAGCAAACACAAGTTGTTAAATTAATTCCCGTCCTTTTCGACAGGTAAACTGTTGAATTTTACATAGCCTGATCATTATGACTCTGCTAAGTGTGTTGGTGTGCAGCCCACCGTATGAAATTTATAAGAATAGCTTTGCGCAAAATTAACCAAAATACATGCACTATTAAGCCCATATTTGATTAAGAAGACTTATAGTTGCAAATTTAAGGCTCAGTCTGTTTATTTTTTTCAAAATCGTCAAAACTTTGAAATACAGATTATTCAAAGCCAAAACTGAATGTATCCGTAATCTAAATAAGAGTTGACCACACGCACACACACATATAGCCTATCCTACTTGAAATGAAAGTATGAAACATTTGACAGGACTAAACAAGGTATATTAGATAGGTCTAGCTATTACGGTACAGAGGTTTAAATCTTTATAACAAACGCAATAGGCCAAATACTGAACTCGTACGACACATTCTCTGTAGGCTACACCAACTCTTACGCAACTACAACTTTAAAAACTACATTGTTACGATCTGCAATATTTTTCTTTGTCTTCAAATATTATCCAGCAAAATTAAATACAGCGCCGCAACATACATAATGCTACTGTTTACAACTCATAAAAAAATAAACAAACAATGAGGGTGGGGGGTGACACGTGTAACTGTACACAGGCATGTTTGTGAACGCTCTCCCTTGAAAACAATGCAACTGATGCAATGCTCGCATTTATCGAAAATCACAGCCAAAAAATGCTTCGTACTTTCCAACAAGCACAACCACCGCTAAAAAAAACCAGCTTCACTAAAAAAAAAATTAGGCACGAATCCTAAATCCTCGTAAAGCTTGATCCGAGCGCACTTTAGGCTTAAGCATTTAGGCTTAAACGGAGGAGGATTGACGCAGATTCGAAACCATCGTGTCATCTTTTCGGGGTTTCCAGGGTAAAAATCCCCAACCTACCGTGTTATCGTGTGTTTATTGTTTCACGCGTATCCACAATAATGGTTTCACTTGAGTTGGGTGTCCAACACGTTTCTTGCGTTTACATTTCTTTTTGAAAAAAGAAAAATTAAAAATAAAAAAGAAGGTATTTAACACACAGACGATGTTTGAAAGCATCCAACAAACAACCGCACACAAACCCGAGGCACGGCAAAAGCACAATCGGACGAGCCAATAACCTCGCACGAATAAGTAAAGTGCGCTTCTTTCTTGATGTCCTTGTCTCCACTTTGCTCGAAACGTACGTCAAACATTTATTTTGGAATCGGCTCGCACTCGACTCGCACACATTTTAGAACGCTCTCTCCCCTTCTCCGCACACACACCACACAACACCAAACACGATCATCACAGCTAAAAGCCCAACCTATTTTTAAGTTTTTTAGCTTATTCCAAGGTAGCGACGATTTAATACAAAAAGACACGGTATTTCCTCTCTTCTCCCCATCCCGCGTATTGACTGAGTGGGATCTTAAAAGACAACCCCGACCTATTCTTTTACCATCGCTTCTCAAACCTGTCTGTCGAGTCCGTCAGACAAGCAGCCAAAATCAAGTTTAGGTCGGCTAAGGCGAAGCGAAGCGACGATGCACATGGCTTGACTAACACATACACACATTAAAGATCAAGGGCCAAACTAAATCAAGGGAGCATCACACCACCGGTTAATGCCAACACATCGCTACTACAGTCATCCTTCGTCAAATCTATACCTTGCGATCTGAGTTTTCTTGGCATTTTCCCGTAATTTTCACCTTGGATTTTCCTGCATTCTTGCTGGTGCCTTACTTTCGTCCTCCATGTTGGAATAGTCATGTTTGAATCATGTGACATCAAGGGCGACGCTCATTGGTCATACTTGCTATTAACCAAATTGGCGGCAAAAGAACACCGCAGAAAACAAAGATGCCCCAACTAAGAAACCGCCTATTTGATCATTTCTAAACACCCAATAACGCGTAAAAGAACAAAAATACTATAAACGTTCTTTGTTTTATTTTTTTCTCCTTCTTCTTTGCTCGTTTGTTCGTTGAACCGGTTACGTTGGCAAGCGGTGGCTAGCATCACAATAACTTTGCAATCTCACGGTAGATGGCAGCACAGCACACAGAGCCATCCAAGTGCGCTTTCTTTGGTTCATTCCACGAAATAAAATTGGCCTCTAGTCAAGCTGTCCTGTCGTGTCTGTCAGTCTCTGTCTGTCTGCGAGCTAAAACAAGTTTCACCCCTTGCAATAAAACCGAACCTCTAAAGTTGACAAAAAGTAAGGCAAGCCTACTGAGTCGCCCAGCTTGTGCATGTGCAGCAATTAATCTAGTAACATATATTAGTTAGCTTGTTTTATTTATTAGTTTCTAACTTTACAATTAGCATAGTAAACCAGTAGTATTTCTAATGACCCGATCCAAACCTTGCTAATGCCGATAATAAAATTTCAGTGAGCGATTCCGTAATTTTTTTTTTAATCCGTTGGAAGCTTTTTGTTTAATGGAGAAAGTCAAACTATAGGCTACAAACGGGACGAAAAAGTTTACATTTAGGTACCTCTGTAAAAATTTTTTTTCCCTTCAAAAGATTCTCAATAAACGAAGGGGGAAACCCATTTATAGACAAATTGCATGGTTTCTCGTTCTGTAAAGCTTTAAAAATAAAATAAAATTTCTGGGATGAAAACCTGATTACCAGTATTCAAAGTTATTACTAACTGTTCATTGGGGGAAACAAATAATTATAATAAAGATGACGAACGTCAATAAGGTGCCATTTAAAACCCGAATTAACAGTCATGTTATTTAATATTTTTTTAATAACAATATTGGGTACCATCAGGTGTGACATAAAGGACGTGTATGCAAACTCCTATGCATGCAGTTATAAACTTTTGAGCATGCATCTACATTAATAAAAACACGTAGCAGTGTTGTAAAACAGCCACCCGACCCAGACGGACACCCGTCTAATCATAACAGTAATAACGCTGCGTTGATTGTCAACAATACCCAGCTACCCGTCTAATAATAACAGTATTCGGTTATTGCAAACGGAATGATCGTTGGCAATAAACTAAAAACTGATTGTTGTCAGTCAACTGAAACGATGGATAAAACAATGCTTTAGTTCAGGTATATGCATCGTAATATTAAACCGCTGGCTAAAGGTTGTGTCGTTGTAGACGATTAAAATAAAGGATTAGTGAAACTCGGTTAAAGATTGGAAAAAAAATGACAAAGCCGCCGGGCTAAAGGTTTTGACGTTGCTGTACAAATGCGTATTTATTTATTTACGGTGAAAATATGCATATGAAATAATGAAAGTGCATGGAGACCGGGTCCGGGTTATCCCGTGCGCGCAAACTGAAAACGTAACTTTTAATGCATAAAACAATGCTTCACGTATATTTCACTGGAACCGGCTTCCTCATAATTTGATTGAAGCCTGACCTGTTAATGGCTGGAAGGGCAGCCTATGACAAAACACTTTTTGCCAAGCAGTCAACTCTCTGCTCATCCAACCATACAAGCTTGGCTTTGGTGGTGTTTTTGTTTAAGTTTAAGTATGCAACTTAACATTAAACCGTTGGCTAAAGGTTCTGTCGTTGTAGATGATTAAAATTAATGGATTAGTGAAATTCGGTTAAACATTCAACAAAAATGACAAAGTCAGCGGCCTAAAGATTTAGACTTTGCTGTACAAAGGCGTATTTATTGATTTACGGTGTACAAAGGCGTATTTATTTACTTCCGGTGGAAATATTCATATGAAAGTGCATGGAGTCCGGGTCAGGGGAGGCGCTGATAGAGTGATCGAAGCAAACGAAAATCAGCGTTTGTTAGCCAGAGTGATAAAAAATTAATAGACGGCATACACGCGCTTCCACTACAAACACATGACAGCGCAAACCATCTCAATCTTACAAACACTATCCGTGTCCCACCCTTAACCGCTTGCTAAAGGTTCGGTCGTTATGGACAATTGAAATAAACGGATTAGTGAACATAGGTTAAATAGGGGAAAAAAGTAATAAAGCCCGCGGCCTAAAGGTTTCGCCTTTCCGGGGCAGAGGTGGTGCTCATTGAGTGAGCGAAGCAAACGAAAATCGTGCACAAAAATACACAGACGGGATACACGCCTTCCGCAGCAAACACATCACAGAGCAAGCCGTCCCATTGTTGCAAATAATGTATCAAACACCACCCGTGCACAGCACAGGCTTCAGCTAGTGCAATTTTAAGCTCCTGTGTCTGCAATTATAAACTCCTATGTATACAATTACAAACTCCTGGTATTATGTTGGTAATGAGATAAAGTCCTGTTGCAAAAGTAAAGCAGCTTGCATTAAAGTAATTGAATGGGATAAAGTTTGGTTTTGAGTTGTGTTAATTGCATTTTTTCTTTCCTGGTACAACATTGCTTATGAGTCGAAATCATTTCGGAAAAAAATGAAGTGTAGGTACGCATTGACTACCAGCCCTCACAATAAATTGACTTGAAGCTGGGAGGCAAGACTCGCAACTTTTATCCCAGTTAGCCTTACTTTGACGAAACGAAACTCATTTATTGCTGAAAGGTTATTTCAGTGCTGTTCCAGTTTGATTTGATGAATCGCAGCATGACTGATATTTTGTTACATGTTTTGTTACATAAGATTAAAAACTAATTATCTGGCGCAATTTTTTTTATGTAGGTTTGGACCTGACATGACACAGGTCTGGAGGTCCATAAGACATCCAACTGATCTCCTCTTTAAATCAGATTTGGGCAGTTTTTTGGCATCAGCTTAAAATTAATTTTCTTTGGCACTACAATTTGCAATACCATTTGTTTGTTCCTAACATAATCCATCCTAAATCGACATGAAATTGTAGTTAAGGCACTGAACACACGAAAGGACCTAATTTGACGTGGCATAATTCATTACTTAACAAGAAAACTATTATAAAAATAATAGTTTCATGTCAAAAAATGAAACTATTATTTTTATAATTCAGGTATTAAATAGAAAATTGTATGCCGAGCACAGGTACAATTCTTCACTACCAATCTAACCATTTATTCACTGGTGTGTATTTTTTAATTTACTTCATTGGGCACAAACTATAAAGTGATGGCCCAAGAGTGGACATTAGAAGGACATGTGGCCCATCTGATCCAAATGGGTGTTTGTCCAATGACTTCTGCAAATCATTGGACGGACACACGGAATGCGACGTCCATTTGGTCAGGTCCAAACATTCTGACCATAAGTGAATATTTTGGACCACTAATGAATACTCCAATGGGTTGAGTGCTGTATGGGTACAGGCCTTCCTTTAAGAAACCCCTAGTGTTGCTAATCAAGGTCTTCTGACTCGATCCAGCGATCCACAGGTTTGTATGCATAGTTACAATAGGTGCACAAACGTGACAATATCATTACTATTCCTTTCTGATGCTCCTGTATCTTAGATCCATTGAGGTAATTACGCAGTGCCTGGTATGGGCACGTGTAGCTTCTCAAGTTTATTTCAAGCTGCAGGTGCAAAAGCAGAAATGAAGAAAACGTAAAATAGCTTAGATGATTACTGTATCTTAGCACAGAAATTCAAGTGAGGAAGCAGGGGCATTGTGAAGTATTAAAGAAAGGCTAGGGAAAATCAAGAAAGGCATAGTCTTTGCATATGACATTGAGTTGCTTGTGTATCCAGCCTGATACGACTACCTTGGGGTCCAACATCTGCTACTAGTTTGGACCCTCAACAAAGCAGCAGTCAGTGGTAGAATATGGCAGTCTTACCAGGAATTATCTTCTGTTGCACTGGCCTTTCAATGCTAAAACTTCTGGAAACTGAAATTCTATTGTATACTTCAGAATGATGTCTGGTTGACAGCCAAAAAAAACTGAACTGATTGCAGAGTGAAAATCATTAATTTTGAAACACTGAGTGACAGCATTTTCAAGAAAGGAGTTGCATTGGGCTAAAGAGAGAATAGAGGGGTTGTCTTCCTACAACTCTCCGAAAACAGGCCAAATAAGCATCAAGGCTCCACTGCCCCTCCAGTCTTGGGATTGAAAAAGAGGGAAGTATCTCCATTATGACCATGTTCCAAACAGATCGACATAGTGTTTCTCCTCAGATAAAGCATAGTCTTGCGGCAAACATCATGATGAGTTCATTCTGAGATTTTTTTGCTTCGGAGATAGACCACCCTTTTTGAAGATTCCAAGTGTGTGTAAATTGCACTTACCTAAGGAAGTAGATATTCTTGTCTCACCGAAAGAGGGAGCATCCTTACCTGAAGTAGGCAGTGACTCTGAAGTAAACTCGTCATTGAAGGAAATTCGAGAATTGCCTAGAATTTTTCTCCAAAGGAAAATAACTATGGACTATTTTATTTGCTGATGGAACATCACTGTTCAAAGATACACTCTTCTTCTGTGTGACGTTACTTTACTACTCAATAATAATTCCTCATCTAAGGGGACATTCTCTGTCAATGGATGCTAAAGATTCATGAGATGCTGATTCGACTTTCTGTCAGCGGTTATGATGAAACTAATTACTTCATCTTACCAGTGGCGGATTTAAGGAACTGGCCTTGGGTACAAGGACCACTGCCTTCCTGAAATTCTGAGGACCTTTTTTTTTTAGCTAGTTGTAACCCAACAACGTTCTTTGTTATTAGTTCTATTTTACTACTGATGCTTGGGGAATGAAGGCCCCTTTCACCATGAAGGTCCTTTTACACGTCAAAGGCCCGGGGGTGCCGTGCCCCCCCCCCTTAAATCCGCCCCTGCATCTTACAAAACCACTGGCAGACACTGGAAATCTTGATTCCTTGACTGATGTGTAGGAAGTGCAGTTGGTTTGGCTGCTCTGTGGCGCAAACACACTAACGACCACAATTCAACCGCTTACCCCAGTAACATCAGGATGTTTAGTTACTTCTCCATGCAGAGGCTGGAATTTTGCTACTTACATGGTTATACCTCAAACTCTCTAGCACATTCCAATGAGGAGCTATTCGTAAATACCTTTGGCTGCTTAACATAATTATGGCGTGATCTTCGGCAATGGTATTATAACAAGCTATTAGAATAGTGTTACCACCAATGACAGATGCAAACATCTCTATTATTATTTGCAGCGGTAAATGATGTCTTTGTCAGAAGCGTCCACCGCCTCCCCCTCCCCCGAGAGGGCAGAGGATTACTGGGCACAGTAAATGTGAGCATAATAGGGCAGTCGTTTTTCTTCTTTCTTTTTTTTACCCTTTTGTGCC
>JAHWFP010236781.1:9274-39245 GCA_023313725.1 Lithobius niger
CCCCCCCCCCCCGAATGTTTTCATTAACAAGAACGAAAGTTAGAGGTTCGAAAGCGATCAGATACCGTGCTAGTTCTAACTATAAGTTGAATGAAGTTGAATTGAAGATTTGTAGTATTAAGAAACTGTAAGATGTTCTGATTGAACGAACACCGACCATTGATGTTTTTTTTTTTTGTGACCTTGTATTCTGTGCCGCCTCTCCATTAAGAGGTTTCCTCAGTATATATCGTCGGCTTAGGAATCAAGGTTAAAGTTTGGAACTGAATGAGTTCACGACAATGGGCTCACAAAATATGGGACAAGTCATCTTCGCAGATAGAGTTTCCGATATTAACTTCTGCGCTGCGTTTCCCTTGCGTATGGCAAATCTGATTTCAACGAATGCAATTCCGAACCCCCCACCACCATTTTTTTTTTTAACTGGTTGGTTTGGGGCGGTATTCCTCCCTTCCCCCGGTGGTTTCGCCACTGGTTCGGTCAATAGTTAAAGAAAAAAAAGGAAAACTAAGCCCAACGTTTCCAGAATTTTCATTTGCGTCTTGCATTTTGTCGGTGAATATTAGCTACCGAAGTAACGTTATTTAAACGGAAATCCATCACTGTTTTTTTTCATATCCACGAAGGGCATAAGTGCATTACGCCAATTTTAAAACCAAACGTTACCCCATCCATACTATAAATTATTAAAGCTCAGTCTGCAAGTTATTGCTTACCTAGACGGTCATACCCGCGTGCGAGAAGTGGACTCGTCCTCCAAGAGTGTCAAACCGCTAAAACGGACTTAATGAAGTAATAACTTGTCCTAACGGCTTACCATTCACTCAAACTGTAACATGAAATATGCATATTCGTCATTTCTGAAACCGGTATCTTAAAACAATCGAACTTTCGCAGCCAAATCACTTAACTGTAACAAGAAACCAGACCTTGAAACAAGATGACTCCCCCTCCCCCACAGTCTCTTAGGTTATTTTACAAATTAAGAACTAAGAACACAAATGAAACGACAGTAAGAAGAAGGAACAAACACCCATCGTAGCATCCAGGGACTACAGTGAATGTGACCATCTCAGCGAAAAATAAAAAATAAATTCATTTCCATTTCCGTTTCCGGCCACGTGATATCACGGGATTTTTTTTTATTCATTCAGATTACAACGTAATGATCTTCACTGCAGTCCCCATATGCTGCGAAGGTTTTTTTTTTGTTTTAGTAAAAAATAATAATGTATGGAGACCGGCTTACAGGCTATTTAGTTTTCTAATATTCTTCACAATAATGCTGCTCCACGCTGATAGCACGACCCTCAGTATTGTTTTAGAATTCGTTGTTAAAATTAACATTGTTGAATGGACAAACACGTTGTCTGCGGCCTTGCAGTGCTGGAAACACCGGTTCTCGTCAGATCCCCGAAGTTAAGCAGCATTGGGCTGGATTGATACTTGGGTGGGTGACCGCCTGGGAATCTGGCTGTTGCAGACATAGGGCCTTAGGGCTTCGGGCAGATGACCAGGAGTGGTTAACGCTCGTTAAACCCTTTAAACCACGTTGTCGCTTGCTGTCCATAAGTGTACAGTCGTCAAAAATATGAGATGGAGCAACAATAGGGCAGCTCTATAAACCAAAATAGGTAAGATAGGTGGAAAGCACTGCAGCAGCCAACAATAAGATCCGAATGGAAGTATTGTTTAGTAAGCTACAACAATACCATTTTTATACCATTGTTGTAACCCTTATTCAGCACACAACATTCTATTCCACTCTGCTGCAAAGTAGCCAGTTAAATCGTTCTGCAATATCAACTTGTCAACTGCAGTTGTTTCTGTTTGCAACTAGAACGTTTCTTTATTTCAAAAACCTTGCGAAAAACTTATTTAAATATGCAGTACTCACTATTCAGCAATTCCTAGATTAGGAGAATTTATTTATTCAATGTTAACTTACAATTGTATCAGTAAAATGTGACACTGGGAAACTAATCTGTAGTTTGTTCACAAGCATGCATTTTATATCCATTCCTTACTTGCTTATAGCTTTTACACTTAGCAACACAAAAACGGCTAGCGAAATTATTTTATGCAATTTAACGAAGAAATCGATGTATTACATTTTTTGTTACAGACGATGACACTGCCGAAATTATACCTATGGTAATAATTAAAGAATTCCAATTTGTATTTTCGCCTTTGAAACATTCTTTTCAGTTATTTTATTTTTGGAGGTGGGGTGGAGGATAAGCACAGAGATTCAGCATAGAATATGCGAGCTGCACTGACCAGAAAAAAATAAATAATAAAATAGAAAAATCACCATCATAAACACAATACACAGTGGTCCATTACCCCCCCCCCCCCCCCCCCCCCGCCCACCCACAAAAAATTTTTTACCGGGTTTTTTTTTGGGGGGGGGGGGAGGTCAGGCAAGAAACGTGCGCGCATAAATTAACTGCATTGGATGAAAATTGTGTTTTTCTTAGATATTCAGCTTCCTTACGGCATATTAAAAAATATGATGTTGTTCCATCTGCTTACCAAATGGCAAAAATTACCGGAATCTGCAAATATTGCAGCATATAAAAAAACACGATATTGTTCCTTCTGCTTATCAAATGGTAAAAAATACCGGAATCTGCAAATATTACAGCATTAAAAAAAAAACACGATATTGTTCCATCTGTTTATCAAATGGCAAACAACCATAAGCACCAAATATCAGTCTGTGTCCAAATGGCAAATTTCTAAAAAAAAAAAATAATAAATAAAAACAGTGTTAACTACCCGACTTCCCCCATAAATAACGAAACAATATCTGATTAGGAGCTGATGAATGCACACACGTCCTGGACGTGACCATGTTGTAACCATTCTTCATATTCCATCCCTCGTCAAAAGATCATCGGGAAGCATTGTGTTTCGTTGAACCAGGCAAGTTTATTCTACATAGCCTGAATCTTATTTTACCAAAGCATCGGTAAAAGGCGTCAACTTTCCGGTAAGCGCTTCAACTCGCATTTAGTCTGGAGGAAAAATACGCGTCTTCTACCCGATCAGGCTGCCTTAGCTTGAAGTAGCTATCTGCTTCACCGCTTCATGCTTGCAGAACGCTGTTGGGTGACAAGTTGCCACTGCCTGGAGTAATCTAGCAATATTGGTATATTTTCATATTAAAACCTAGTTAGCCCATTTTTAACCAGAGTTAATCCCGAAAATAGTTACATCCAGTCATTCCGCATTTGGGCACAACCCAGAATTAGAAATGGAACACGTGGTAATATCACTGAAACTTCGTCCAGCCCTACAGACTCTTTTATGTAGTTCCTGGTCTTATCCAATGTTTTTGGTTGATGTGTTAAAATGATGAGTGAACTTGAACGGTTTATGCAATGTAGTTTTAATCCTGCTTACAACTAGTTACGGACCATCTTTCTTTGCAAGGAAATTATCCCCAATGCTATTTTACCATTGGGATGCTAATTATGCTAATTTTATTCCCATTAAAATAGTTTTTTTTTTATTATCTTTTTATTTTTGTAGCCTTAAGTAGTCTGAAACAAAATAGTCTGACCACCATTGCTAGCCTTCCGTGCTGCCCCCTTTATTGTTACCGACCAAATCAGATTTATCATGCAGCTAGTCCAAGCTGTGCCATCACTCACCGTGCATCGTGTTCACCAGTACCAGAAACGAGATTGAACAAGGCTGTTTGATAGCAAAACCAAAACTATGCAGAACATAAGCGTCAAATTTCGCCAACTACTTAAACCACCAGAGTGCAGGGTGGTTTACTGTAAGTCGTTACACAGTAGCGTGCACAGACCCCCTAAGAAGCCAGGGGCAACTTTTAGCAAAAGGACTGAATTGATATTTTTTCTGACGACTTTTTCTTTCAGCCCCATTTGGGCTTTTTTTAAGGACTTATTGGCCCTGTCTTAGGCAACGCCGCACCAGCAAATGTCAGCACAAAATGCGCATTTTGCGAAAAGGGCAGGATCAATGACCCCTTCCCCCATCCCCAATCCACGCCACTGTTTATAAAGAAAAATGAGGGTTATTAATTAAACGCCCATGGCTTAATTTTTTTTAAATTAATATCTTTGAGCCCTTAAGTTTAAGAAAAACATTATTCTGCCCTTTAAATCAATCATTTTTAAAATGTCAATAAAAAAACCAAATATACTTTTGGATTGAAAAACTTGGATCATAAAGATGAGGACAAAGGAGGGGGGAAGAAGTTTTTCCGTATGGTGCCCTTACCACACTCTAACATCAGCTGTTCCTAGTTATCTTACAAGCAGAAACACATTTTTTTTTTAATATTCAAGAACGTGAACAGAGAAGTGAAGAAAAATATTGTGTTGCAAAAATTCTGTCTTTGCACTAAAAATTAGTGGTTTTTTACACTAAAATGAACCTGTCAAGGTGGTAAGCGAAGCATAAATAGGTTTTCTTGTAATAGAGTTACCAACCTTCCAGAAATGCACAGTTAAGTAATTACCGTAACGGAATTTTCTGGACAAAAAAATTGACGTTGAATAGTTCTTTTAGCATACTGAACAAAATAAAAAAACCTCCACATATATTTGCCCAGAAGAAGAAGCTAAACTCACTTTCTGTTTTTTTTTTAATTTACCAATTTAATGAACAAATACTAACTACTCATGCGCCTTTTAAGCATCACAGTACATTCGGGAATCCATTTTGCTGCAACAATGCAGTTAACAATGCAACTCTGAATTAACCTTCCCTCCCCACACAGAAGGATAAAGGTCAAAGGGTTTAACGAGCGTTAACCACTCCAGGTCATCTGCCCGCAGCCCTAAGGCCCTATGTCTGCAACAGCCAGATTCCCAGGTGGTCACCCACCCAAGTATCAATCCGGCCCAATGCTGCTTAACTTCGTGGATCTGATGAGAACCGGTGTTTCCAGCACTGCAAGGCCGCAGACGGATAGACACAGAAGGATAGACTCAACCTGCAACAATGAACCGTGCTCCAGCTCATATTTTTGACGACTGTACTTAACGGTACACAAGGGTACTTAGGATACATAAGGGTAACTAAGGCGTACACATGTGTAAATAAGGGTACACAAAGATATATAAGGGAACACCGGGTACACGATGGTACAAAGAGTACACAAGGTTAAATAAGGGTATTCAAGGATACACGAAGGTGCACAAAGGTAAATTAGGGTACACAAGGGGAAATAACGGTACACAATGCTATACTCCGGGGTACGTAAGGGTGCGCAAGGATAAATAAAGGTTCACAAGGCTATACACAAGGGTACATAAGGGTGAACAGGGATACACAAGAGTACGCAAGGGCAAACATGGGTACATGAATGTAAAGGAGGCTACACAAAGGTACACAAGGATAAGTAGGGTAAGCAAGCATTCCTAAGAAAGCATAAGGGTACACAAGAGTAAAAGGATGGATGCCTCCAACCCAAAGAATGAATCAGAAAAATTGAGGTGTCACGAAATAGGATTTCGGGTCGACCTAGGGTCTCTGTGTTAAACTCAGGGGTTACGGAGGTCTATACGACCAGATTAATTGTTTTACATTGTTTTAAACATTGTTATTATGCAACAATGCCATTTAGCAACCGCCAGCTGCAAGACGTAGACTGAAGATTAAAGGATTTGTTTCTATTATTAACTCTGGCGATAGCCAGAGTTACTCAGGGTCAGCCTATAGGGTCTCTGTGTTAAACTCTCAACTTTGACCGTCAACTGCACTGTTTTACAGTTCAGCTGCAATTCTAAAAGTAACACGAATTAATAAACAAAAACGGAACGTTAAATGTTTAGAGTCAGGGTCTAAAAGTCAAAATCTAGAAGGAACACGGAGAAGCTTTGAGAGTCAGAGTCAAGGTGTAAAATTTTGTCAGAAAGGGGCTGGTAAGCATTAGACCCTTACTACTCTGCAGTCAGCAATAAATATATTTTGGCGAAAAACTGTAAATCCTCTTACAGAGACCCACGTGATGATCCAGTGGTAGTATGGTATACATTTCCAGCTTTGCTGCGTTGGCTGCGTTTGCTGTTGTGTTGAAAATTATTTTTCGACTTAGTTACATGACAGCATATTCGCAGCGGAGAGCATTATTGGTTATCCTCTACCATAATGTACGAAAAGATAATCAAAAATTCTAAAGTATCAAAAGACAAAATGCGAAACTTCACAAGAAAATTATGTTCTTAAAGTTCCTTAACGATATTCTAAGAACAAAGAAAACCTGCTATACAACCGTTCACACACGTTCTGTCCGACTAGACTCGAACTAAGCTAACCACCGGGTAGTAAGGGTCTAATGCTTACCAGCCTCTTACAAAATTTTACACCTAGACCCATACTGTCAAACCTTGCCCGTGTTCCTTCTAGGTTTTGACTTTTAGACCCTTACTCTAAACATTTAACGTTCCGTTTTTGTTTATTAATAACATAACAGGTGACTGGATCAAACTGGTATGTTAATACCCAAAAAAAATTATTTTTTTTTTTTTATAAAAAACTGCCAAGTAACCCCCTGTAACCATTAGGAAAACAAAAATCCGATCTGGATAATTTTACCCCTTGTAACCGCAATTCAGCCCGGAAGTTGACTGAATCATGGACACACATGGACTCTGAAAAATTCAGCCATTCATTAAAATTGCTTTAATCAAAACCTTATTAGGGCTAACTAATAGAGTACCTGTTACTCATTTATTAACTGTTTGTAACCCTAATTCATCCGATAATTAATGCCTTTTTTCTGCATTCAGCTGTTCAGCTTGTAGCAGCTATTCAGCAGCTGAATCTGAAATTCAGCCAGTTAAAAAATAATAATATACAGGTTACGTTAGGGTGGTAAGGTGCTTTAATTAGATGCTTTAGAAATGTGTAATTAGTTTTTGATTAAGCAAGTTAGTTAAGGATCAATCGCCATTCAGCTTATTTTATTTCCAGTTAACCTGGCTGAATCTGCCTAAAAAAATCTTTAAATAATTGTCTTAATTTTACTTTATCAATTGTTTTGTTTATACTACAATTTGTCGCTTAACTAGGTTAAATTGAATTATGGTCAATTAACTAATCAACTAAACCAGTTGGAAATTATCTTAATTCAGCTTATTATAACAGTTATGAAGAGGGATTCTTTTGTGTCCACGTAACCGGATGAATTTTAGAATTGTTTAGTTATTCAGCGGCCGAATTCAGGTTGACTTCAAAACTACCTAATTTGTGTTTGATTAGGCTAATTAATGGCCATCCAGCCTCCAATTAGCCAGGCTGAATCTAGCTAAAAAATTTGTAAATAATTCGTCTATTTTTACATTTTCAATTGTTTTGTTTTGGTAATTCTATGCTTAATTAGGTTAAATTGCATTTTGATTAATAAGATAATTAAATTTAGGATTATCTTGATTCATCTAATAATAACAGTTATGAAGAGGGACTTCTGAGGACTCCTGAGGACTGCTGTATTCATTTAACTGGATGAATTTTATTTCGTCCATTATTCAGCAGTTGAATGGTCCCACTGAATTCTGTATGGATTTTGGGTGTCTTTGAGAGCTGGCTGAAACAATTGGCTTTTTTTTCCTCTTGAGGACTCTCGTGTCCACGCAATCAGCTGCATTTTAGAATTGATTCATCATTCAGCAGCTGAATGGACCCACAGTATTCTGTATGGACGTTTGGTGTCCCTTAGTACTGGCTGAAACTTGGCCTTTTTTCCTCCTGAGGACTACTGTATCCACATATCCAGCTTAATTTTAAAATTGTTCCATTGTTTACATCTGAATGAGGCACTTTGAATTCTATATGGACTTTTGGCATTCGAAATTGATGAAACTTGGACTTTTTCTCCGAAGGACTTGCGTGTCCATGAAACTAGTTGAAATTTAGTAATATATAATTAATAAGCTTGACCTAGCCAGCCAACAAACATAGCCTAACATAAACGAACCTAACCTATAGCCTACCTAAACTAACCTAACTTAGCCTACTATAAATAGCTACCACGTCTGGCTAATACAAATTCTAAAACTTGGTGTTTTCTAGGCGCAAGGATCGAACAGATCGCTGGATTCATTCCTGAAATTGTGAAATCGAGCATGGATGCATCACATTTTGTGCTATGTTTGGGAACCAACAATATTGGCCTTGATACTCCGACTGGTCTAGTTAAGCATATCGACCTCCTTATAAAGTCTATAAAATCTTTCAACAAGAATGCTCATATTAGCATCTTTGGCCTATTCCCTCAATCGGTGGACAATATTTCTTGGTGTAACCTAAAACATTATTTGGTACAATGCAATGGCCATATTATGGCGTTATGTCAATCTGTGAATGCTAGCTTTTGTTCCATTTGGAATCCAGTCCTAGAACAACGCAGCCTATTGGCCCTGGATGGGGTGCACTTATCTAGGTCTGGAAAAGATATGTTGGTTAGTGCAATCTGTTCGCTTAGTCACCTGTCATCATGCGAAAACCTGGTTGTTTCTAATCAGGAAAATAAGTCAATGTAAAGTGCTTAACGTCTGTCACTGCAGCTGTAATTTTCGATTTGGTTCTGTAAATGCCTGGCACGACTGTTTTGGTAATTGTTTTTTTTCTTGCAACTGTTCTGATATGTATTCCTCGACCCGGCTTAGTTTTTCTAATACCATTGTGGCCAGTGATCGGGTGGGCGACACCAATCCGGGTTCTCATCCTGTTGGTTTGCGGTGTTGTTTGTTCAATGCACGGAGCCTGGGTTCCAAGCTGGGTGAACTTCGCCTCCTAATCTCAAATAATGAATATGATTTGGTATTTGTTGTGGAGACATGGTTTGATGATACGGTGACAGAATCGTTGATATTAAATCACTTATCTTATCGGCTTCTTCGCCGCGATCGTGGTTCGCGTGGTGGCGGAATTGCGGTCTTGGTTCGAGAAAACTTAATATGCCATGTTTTGAGGTCCTCTTTGGATTCCGAGGCCATGAGCCTAGATTTTGGTCCTAATAAATTAAGAATTATTTTAGGTTATATACCCAATGGCTTGGTGGAACATAAAATTACTAATATGATAAATTTTTTCAAAAATAATGTTTCTACAACTACTTCGAACCTTTTTATTGGCGACTTCAACATGGCATATATAAACTGGTCTACCTACGCTGTCTCTAAGTGTTGCCAGCAACCGTTTTTGGATAGTGTTTTGGAATTGGGTATGGAACAGTTGGTTACGGAACCAACTCATGGTCGTAATATATTAGATTTGATTTTGGTGGATAATGCCCGTCTGATTTATGATGTATTCGTAGGTGAACATTTTGGCAACAGTGACCATAATATGGTTGCTTTCAAAATTAACGTGTTAAAATCACCAGTACTTCAGACTAATAATTCTGGCTTTATACGTCATACTAACTTCGAAGCTCTTAAAAAGAGTCTGCAAGATATTAATTGGACCGGTATTGTTGATCCAACTATGGATATTGAGACCTCTTGGTCAAATTTCCTTGATAAAATAACGGGCTTGGTAAATTTTCATAGCTCTTATAGGAAAATTCGAAAGAGTTGTAAAATTCGACCCCATAAAGATATAACCAAAATTGCCAGACGTAAAAAGATTTTATGGAAAAAACATAAGGCCTGTCGATCAAACACTGTTATCTATGATAATTATAAAACCTGTAGTAAACTTTTATCTGATACTGTTAAACGTATTGAGATGGCCAATGAACGCAAAATCATTCAGAAGGGAAATGTCGCTGCTTTATATAAATACGTTAAAGGTAAAACTGGTCATAACCATCGGTTACCACCATTCAATTTTAACGGCAATATTGTGTCTGATGACGCCGATAAGGCGGAAATTTTAAATAAAATTTTTTCAAATAATTTCACAGTTAACGACGTCGTTGCCAATTTGGATGGACATTGTGTCAATGGATCGGCTGACTTCAAACCCTTTACTCTGAAGGAAGTGTCACATATGGACATACAGCGTGTTCTCCATGTACAGAGTGGAAGCGCTGCTGTTGGTCCTGATGGATTTTCAGCTGATTTTTACAAGAGGTTCTCCACCGAGCTTGGCCAGCCTTTGTCCATTATTTTGACTGAGTCCTTGTCATCTGGAAAATTACCTTCTTGCTGGAAGCGGGAGCGGGTTATTCCTGTTTATAAAAAAGGGAACAGCGCTGACCCCTCAAACTATAGACCAATATCCTTAACTTGCTTACCATGTCGAATGTTAGAGCGTCTAATTAAGGATAAAATAATTCTCTATCTTACTTCTTCTGGTTTGCTGTCAGAGGACCAATTTGGTTTTCTACGTGGCAGATCAACCGTTTTACAGTTGCTCTACTGTCTTGATAGCTGGACAAGGGCAGTTGAGGCTGGTGAATGTGTTGACGTGGTCTTGCTGGATTTTGCTAAGGCCTTCGATTCAGTATCACATTCCAGGCTGGTTGAAAAGTTGGTGGCTATTGGTATTGGGGGTAATATGTTAAAATGGATTTGTGATTTTCTCATGTCACGAACGCAACAAGTATGCATCGGTATTTCCGATTCATGTTCAAGTCCAGTCACCAGTGGTGTTCCGCAGGGCTCGGTTTTGGGCCCAATCCTGTTCTTGATCTATATTAACGATCTGAAGCTTTTAAATCCAAATGTTTTCTGTCCCAAATTTGCTGACGACGTAAAACTGTACACCATTATCAGGAGTCACAATGATCATCTAGCCATGTCTACTTCACTTTTGGAGATTGAAACGTGGTCCCTGGCGTGGAATTTACCAATTGCGGGACACAAATGTAAGACTTTCCACATTGGAAAAAAAATCCAATGAACAATTATGCACTCTTTGATAAAGCCCTCGATCAGGTCACACTTGTAAAAGACCTAGGTGTCTGGTTGACTGCCGACCTACAGTGCGGTGCCCATTGCGACCACATTGTTAAAATGGCACGACAGAGGCTGGCCATAATCAAACGGTGCTTTGTCTCTCGCGACATTGAAACCCTCGTGTGGGCATTTAATGTTTTTGTACGACCAATTTTGGAGTATGCCAGTCCGGTATGGTCACCCCATTTATTGAAACATATTAATTTAATCGAATCTGTACAGAGAAAATTTACTAAATACTTACCTGGTTTCAAAAATAAATCCTATTCAGAACGACTAAAACTCTTGCAACTGGAGACACTTGAAACAAGGAGGCTTAAACTTGACCTTAATCTGACATTTTCTATATTGCGTGGGTTTACCAGCATCCCGGACCACCTCTTTACTTTGAGGAGTGGGAATTATACACGTGGCCAAACTGGTCGTTCTCCCCTTTAAGAGGGATTGTAGGAAATTTTTCTTCTCGCACCGTGTGGTGAGGCCATGGAATGATCTCCCGGCTGATGTTGTCCAAGCACCGTCACTGGCTTCGTTTAAAATAAAACTGAGAGGGGTTGATCTCAGTAAATATGTTAAACTTAGTTTAGACTAGACAAGGGCTTTGCCTGCAGTGCTTTCAATTTGAATATACAAATTTTAGTTTTATACACATGTTTTAATTTTGTATTTATGTTTATCGTTAACTTGGGCAGGGTGTCAGTGGATAAAACAAGTTCCCTTCCCTGACCCTTTGTGTTTCCACAATAAAATTAATTTATTATAGCTTGATCTAACGCAATCCCCTAAGCACCTATCCTATATTTGTATACCTATACTACTTCTTCATAAGCCACAAAACGTTTGAGAACACCTATGCCCACATTTGGACTGGCATTTTCTTGTAAAGAGATATGTAAGATGTAACAGGTCTAAAGAATTAAAAAGATTATTGAGTAAGTTTAATGGTGCATACACTTCCCGTCTAAAACTGCACTCTGCGAAAACTACCAAGAGCACAGCGTAGATTTATTGCAAAACTGAGCACCATGCCGCTGCCACTTCCGAGCAGAAGCACTCCCACCTGACACTCAACAGAAGACAGAAAACACAACTAAAAGAACGTTATGGACATATCCAAAACTCAACTTGTTCGCAATTTGATAATTCGCTCATTATCAACTTTCAACTGCTGTTGTGATGATTCTAATAGACATAGCAGACTCCAATTAGGTTCAATAGAAAGGTGGGAATGGCCTCTTTGCATCAAAGGTAATTAAAAGGGTCTAGTACTGTTAAGGACCGAGCTACGCCCGTTTTACTAGGGGCTTGCATCACAGTTCAGTGTTAAAGCTGTAAAAGAGAAAAAATAGTTCAACCAATTAATTACCCTGTTGTGAATATTAAAAAGATGAACGTACACTGTCCACTTTTAACGTTTTTGGTGATATTTTGCTGATTTTATTCCCAAAATATGTACATGAAATTAATCCGTATCTTGCCATTTGACAAATATACAAAATTATTATCATTAATCCCCTACTGTGTGCCAGTCACGGCCGCTATTAGCAATACAACTCTCTGCGTAATAAACCTGTGACTCGAAATGCATATTCAGGAATAACTCTACTGCTGATTGGTCCTTAGTTCTGAAGCTATAGGGGCTCGTAAAGGGACCTTCCAGCTGGTGGCTGCCAAATCTCGACGTTAAAGACCGATTAAGAATTGTGAACTTCTAACCTTATCCAGCTCCAGGCAATACACGAACAGTAACACAGTTCTCAGTACCATACGCTGTAAACACAGTGATGCAGTGTGACACAAGGATACATTCACTTCACTTATTTGTAGTAGTGGCACACTAGAAAGTGACCGGTGACACAAGGTTACATTCAGTTGTTGTACTTGCGGTAAATGGGTGCATTGCAGTGCCACATGTGCCACATATCTAAATTTAATGCTTGTATTTCTGGTAACGGGATACGTTGTAGTGCAACATGCTTACACAGGATTGCTCATTGCAGCACTGTGCACGGCACTGCACTGTGTATAATACTGCACTGAGGACAGTGTCCTGTATACATTGTTGCGCTATACAAGATGTTCACCACAGTAATGTGCACAGTACGGTTGTACTTCGTTGTACATAGTGTATAGTACATAGAAAATAGTACATAAACTTTAGTACTACTACAAGTACTCTGTACTAGTATTATCTACTATATACGGTGAAGCACCACAATATTGTGCACAGTACTGTAAGGACTTGTGAAAATGTCGCACACCCTGTAAGTATAAAATATTGTATTGGGGACTCCCATGTCCACGTACCTGGCTAAATTTTAGAACTAAAATAAAAAATGTATTAAAACAATAGGAAATCCAATAATACAACATGCTACAATGATTACAATACGTAGCAAATAAAAAAAAAAGTAAGGGGACCAAAAAGGACACATAGGGGCACACAGGAACACTGTTGGTGCCAGAGGGTGACGGGGACACAGAGGGACACAGATTTTTAGCCGTCAAGAACACAAATGGACCTGGAAGGGACACGATAGTCCTTGGAAGGTACACGAAAGTCCATTGACTTCGCCAGGGGACATTTTTATTTGCCTCATTTCCGAAAAGTCCGTGAAGTGAGACAAATAGGAACGTTTGTGTCCTGTGTGTGGTATTAACTGCCCCAAAGAGCGAAATCAACAAAATGAAAAAATCAACAAGATCATCTAAATTTCGGACAATTTTTTTTCCACCACACCCCTCCCCCCAAATATTTTATCTTCGACAGGCCCCCTACTCCTACTCGAATGCAAAATGTTGCCGAATAAGATACATTTATGCCGTTAACGATGGTAGTTTGCTTTTATTCCAGCCAATTTTCTGTCATTTTGTCTCCTGTGTGATTAATACGCGGCTATTATTAAGAAAACACACAGCACATTATTTAAACCGTATACTAGTTTTTCCGTTGGTTCGTTTCCCAGTCATACATCAATATTTCTTAAAGACAATTTCGGCAATGTTCACTTGAATATTTCAATTTTTAGTCCAATTATACTCTTAGCTGCAAAAAGTAGCCTACCCGCTGCATGTAGGCTTATTTTATTAATTTCCGATTTGTCACTTCGGAGATCTGGACTTGAGCTGGAATCGTGAGTTTCATTTTTGGCTTGGACTTCTTGTTATTTGGACACGTTTATGCAATGGCCTCTACAGACTAAACCGTTTGTCCTAGAAAGCTGGGACTTAGCTCATTTGAAAGAGCTAGTTCCGGAGATGAGCCCTTTATAGAAATAGAAATTTCGATTGGTTGTCCCGTTCCGGAGTTGAACGATCCGTTTTATTGTTATACATTGTTTTAAACATTATTTTTATGCAACAATGCCAATCAGCAGACTCCAGACGAAAAGCGTAAGCAAATGCTAACAATGCTGGTGAAGAGGAAGCATTATTCCTTTTACGAATCGCGTTATATAATGATTCCACGTCATTCTCCCATATATTAAAACTGTAGTGTACGTTGCCCATTTGTCTTGCCGTCCTATATTACAAATACGGATGAAGTCGCTGATAGATAGCTTCGGACAAACCAACTTCCAAAAGAAAGACTTGCACTGAATGAGCCTGCGAAGCGAGGGAAATTCAGTGCCTTTTGCAACGAGTGCAGACAACCAGCTTGGTATGTCAAAATAAGACGAATTAGAAAACAAAAACGAGCTCGTTTGATGTTTAAGGTGAGGTTTAACTGACCCGAAGTTAAAACAGCAAAGTAACACAAATAAACTTTTCTGTAAGGTTTCCCATACCGCAACATTCCTGTACTGTTTAGTCCACGTGAAACCTTACTGCTGTATTCAACCATGACACAGTACGTTAAATAAAATCAAAACCATACCCCAACTTTCAAAATTGTTGTAAGAATAATAAAGTGCATAATATAGGCTAAACACTCTTAATTTCGGGGCTACATTTTTCTTCATTATTCTAGTCCGGTCGTCTTCTTTCCGTTCATCCTATTAATACTTACACCAGTTTTTAAGATTTCATATTCAAGACTTCAGGACTCGTATTTCATTTTTATATTCAACGATATTTCCAGGATTTCAAGGAGTCACACGAACCCTGAATTAGTTAATCTGTACTTCTGTAGTAAGCACACTGAAAGTATGGTTTTTACGATTTTTCTGCGATGTCCTTTGGCCAAGTACAATGAACCAATCAGACTAATCGTGTTCTAAAGTAAAAACTGTAAAAACATGGGAATACAGCAGTAAGGTTTCACGTGGACTAAACAGTACAGGAATACTGCGGTATGTGAAACCTTACAGGAAAGTTTATTTGTGTTACTTTGCTGTTTTAACTTCGGGACAGTTAAACCTTACCTTAAACATCAAACGAGCTCGTTTTTGTTTTCTAATATATATTTCGCTTAGGAGCAGACTTACTGATATGAGCAGACTTGGAGGCTTTGTTAGGGAAGATTAAACAAACGAAGCTTCAACAATCAGCAAATGGGCAAGCGGGCTTATTCTTGCCACGGTAGTAAAGAAAAAGGGCGAGCCACCGACAGTGAAATGGATATGCACTCTAACAATTCGAAACAAACACTATTACTTCAATAATGCTGACTATTAGAGCCGAGTTGAATCAGAGGGTATCAGCTAGACGGCGTATGTTACGCCGGGGAACAACTATAGCAGTAATTAAAATCGTAAGCGAGCAAATCATCACCAGTTCCAGTCCTGGTTCCAGATCGGCCTTTGCGTGGATTACCCCTGCTATATCCGGGCATTTATAGGGTGGAGTGAAAAAAAAATTTCGAAATTTGAAATGTCTTAGTGCGGAAAAGTTGCCTTACGCATCGCTACAACATACAAAAAAAAATTTGTCACTCTGAGGACACGTCTTGCGTTGCCACAAAGGACTTTAAAGTAGTTTAACATTGTACGTCAATGAAAGGAATGGCGAAAAGGGCAGAAACGATTATGCTTTGTGATTGGTTTAAACTTAATTTTTACATTACCTCATTTGATATTCTGACAAACCGTGTAAGCAATGATGTAATTAAAAGGAATTTCATTTTTGTTCAAACTATGGGTATAATTTAATACCAAAGATATTGGCCATTTCTGGATATTGGATATTGGTCAAGTGACGTCACATTGACTACGAGACACCATTTGGAGGGCATAGCTACAAGGTGCACTATATTAAAATGTAACGGAAAACAACGGCACTTCTAGTCAAGACAGTGCTTTTAGAGCGGATTTCTTAGGCTTAAAAGAACATTGTTTTCTCCCACAACAAAATTCGAGCGTTATAGGCTTAAGAAATCCAGTCTAATAGCATTTGCTTCAGTAAGACGACCTTCTTTTTTTCCTCCAGTGCTCCTTGTAGCTAACCCAGTTACTGCCTCCACCATAGAGTTATACACAAACTACGTTGTGTCACTGCCCTATAGAGCAGCGTCATGTGACGTCATTTTGGCTACGAAATACAACTTGGAGGGCATAGCTACAAAGTGCACTAGATTAAAATGTAAGGGGGAAAACAGCACTTCTAGTCAAGACAGTGCTTTGAAAGCGGATTTCTCAGGCTTAAAAGAACGTTGTGTTCTCCTACAACAAAAATCACGCGTTATAGACTTAAGAAATCCAGTCTAATAGCATTGGCTTCAGTAAGACGACCTTCTTTTTTTCCTCCAGTGCTTCTTGCAGTTACTGGCTCCACCATAGAGTTATACACAATAATACCACGTTGTGTCACTGCCCTATTCTGGACAAAAAAAAAATCCGTGAAATTGTGGTTACCTTTTATGTTTCTGATAATATCAAACAAGATAATGTTAAAATTAAATTTTAAACCAATCAAATCATCATTTTTTTTTTGCCTTTTTCGCTATTCTTCCCCGATTGCTTGAAGGTCTTTGTTGACACCCCAAGACATGACCTCAGAGTGTTGAAATTTTTTGTGCGTGGAAATGATGCTAAACTAACTTTTCAATCCGCACCGTGACATATCGAATTTCGAAAATTGTATTTATTCATTCCACCCTATATCAGGCTACTCCGAAATTGTTGGTTTGGGCAGCGATGATACTGACACTCAGGTATGTTGCCACCAAACGACAACCGCAATCGCTACTGACTTTAACTAAATGGAACATTTATCAAACGACGGAACAAGGATTATAGCAATAACGGCAATCAATAATTACAGTAGAAAAGTAGTAGCTCATGGATGTTATGGAGTAAAAAAACACAAAAACAGATCATTAAAGTAAAAACGAAGCAGTGATACAAAATAGCAAGCGGCTACAGCGACTGCCTAGTCGCACCGGTCTTCTGTAAAGTTCCTCCACTTCCAATGTTGAGGCGCACACCTCTACCACGCACTACAACAGTTATCTGTATTATACTGATCTAAAAGCAGTAACCATCACAATTGCCGGTTAAAATTGTGTTAGCTTTAAGGCCTATTTTTCATTTTAGGCGTATTGTCAGCTTTTAGGCCTAATTTTAACCAGCAGTTTTAATTTCGTAAGTATAGCATCTAACGGAGATTTGGATTGTATATAGTAAGCATATTCATTTTTGCAACACGATGTGCCTTCGGGCACCCAGTTACAGTGAACGTAACACGCAAGCCTATATACATCAGTGGTAGCAGGGAAGTGACGAGAGATATACACGCTGTTGATGAAGCCAACAGCGACTCGTAGCAACTTGACGTTACTGTGGTAACATGATTTTAGGCCTCATTTTCATTTGTAGGCCTAATCTTTTTTAATGCAGTTTTAATTTCGTAAGTAACAGATAGGCCTAATGGAGAATTTGGTTCGACGGCAAGCCTATTCATTCATGCAACAATACGACGAGACTATTTCAAACGAAGCTATAAACTCCATTTGTTTTTATTGAGTGTTATCTTAGGATTTCAATTCGACGAACAAACGTTATTATTTAATTTTATTACTTCAAAGAAGTAGTATTCAAAGAAGGAAGTAACGATGTTTTAATTTGCCATGTGATTTAACTAACTTCTCACACTGAATCTTACGTTGTAAACAATGGTCGCCAATATCTGGTACCGTTGCGAAGTTGAAAAAAGCGACGGACTGACGGACAAAGTCGTTGCATTAGTCTATTCTTTATATTCTTTTTATTCTTTTAAAATTATTGTGTTTATGCTTTTAAACATGATGACTTAGTGGCCTTGCCATGTTTTAATATTTTATTTCGTAAACCTGATGACGAAAATTGATTATTTTCGAAACGTTGTTCATCTTTTTATTTTATAGCGCTCCTTGGTTTTTACTTTAATAATAATATGTAGTATAGAGCAGTGTCATTTGTCGCCATATTGGCACCACTATGGGTTTTGGAGGGCATAACTACAAGGTGCACTACATAAAAATGGAGGGAAAAACAACGGAAGAGCGGATTTCTTAGGCTTAAAATAACGTTGTTTTCTCCAACCACAAAAATCGCGCGTTTTAGGTCTAAGAAATCACTCTTCACAGCGTCGGCTTCAGTATGACGCCCTTCTGTTTCTCTCTGCAGTGCCCCTTGCAGCTAACCCATTAAGGCTCCAGCATAGAGTTATATACAATAATACTATGTCGTGTCACTGCTCTATAGCTCAAACATCGGTCGTGTACAATCACTAACGGCTGCAAATTTGGCACTTGCAATGCCCAACGTAGGCCATGAAGCCAAGAGGCCAGTTGGTTACCGTTGCCCCCCCCCTCCCATTTCCAACCTTTCAGGATCATCAGTTGGAACAGGCAATTTACAATGTCCCCTTACGGTTTTCAGCTGGTAAACCAATGAACATACTTGCGCTGCCCAGTTTCAGGAAATTAAAACAAGGCCAGCAGAGATTTTCCTAGGAATAATAAAGAAAGAACATCTGTTGCCTTCTTTTGCTTTCTTAATTTAGAGTATATAGTATTGTTTTTAGCATATTTTTCACTACGGACGTGTTATTAGCTGTTGGGTAGTGAGAGGCTTTGATAAAGGGACGAGGGGTAATTGTCTAACTGGAAAATCGCATAAGTGGAAGAACGCATACAGTACACACAGTATAACGGAAAGTCGTCTAATGTCCCAGCCTCGCTCGCTCAGCCGCGCACGCTGCGGCTATACATATAACATCAGAAACCGCAGGCATATTATTGTCCAGTTAGCCTAGACGTTTACCCATTATGCGATATTCCGTTTAGATGATTTTCAATTATACGATATTCCGTTTAGATGATTTTCCAATTTTTTTATTTAGGCAGATATTGGACAATTATCCCATTAGACCTTTTTCCAGTTAGACTTTCGTCCGGCGGCCCTTGAAAAAGAAGCCAGGTCTGCTTCCCTGCAAAACGCGTGTTAATACTGAGATCTGGCAAGTTGCTCCTATTCTTAGGAAGATTAGAAGATATTTCAGTTTCGTACGTAATTCGATTATTGCTATGTTTTCCCACAGGTTGGTGCACCTTGCTGCATCGGAGTTTGTGGAGCTAATGAATTTAGCCTTAGTGCAGGAGGCTACAGTAAGGCGTGCACCTTGCAGGCAGTCGGACAAAGGCTAACACTAAGTCATGACTTAAACACTCGACCATACCACAATTTGGGGTTAATATGGCGAAATCTCGGTAACCAAGCATTTTTGGTAGGTGTTGTATAGGACTTACTGACTTGTCTTTGCCTATAGTTCTCTCCCAGTTTGTCGGTTTTATTCTGTAACACCCTGTATTGTTGTTGGCCAAAAAGTGATTTGATTTGATTTGATTCTAAGGCCCTGGCTCAAAGCGTACGCCCTGCGTATGCAACAAGACTATACAATTACAAAACTACAAAACCACAAACTACCAAAAAAACCGAAGCAAAAGAGATAAGTCTAGAATTGATTGAGTTGAGCAAAGTCATTGTGTTTATAGCTAAGGGCCAAAAAAAAGTATTTTTAAGAGTCTGGCTTGGAAAGTCAGTCACTAGATGTCACCAGCGACCAGGCGTACGACAGCGTGTAGGTGAAGGAGATGGTAGGGAGGGGAAATGGGACGGGGTCGGGAAGAATAGGAAAGGGGAGAGGGAGAGGGGATGGAAAGGATGGGAGGAAAAGGGGAGTATTACAGGAACAAAAGTCGCCTGTCACAGTGAACGTTCAGTCATGACCGATCGAAAACTGAGAAGCAACCACGGGCAAAACAAAGCCACGGGCGAAGCCGTGTACGACTGCTAGTAAGTATGTAAGAAGCTTTCAACATGGTTTCTGGTGACGTCACATACAGGAAAGCATTACGTTACGTTTTTACACATAGTAGTTTAGGAGTTGTTAACCCCCGTACTGCCGGTTCAAGTGAGATACTTTAAAAACCATTAATTAACATGAATAATCAATACAGCAATTCCCGAGCCACGTACAGCAAGCATGCATTAATATTTTAACACCGGACAAGTTAAATCGCCCAAGTTTCCAGACTTAACGTCAACGACAAGCTACACAACTTAAAGCTGATAGGCCCGCAGATACCGTTCAAATTTAATGTACCGCAGCAGTGCACAGAAGCCATATTTATTACACTAAGCGAACAATCATGGTAGGCAAATACCCTCAAGAATAGCCTGTCTTTCGAACACTGCATTTCGAAGGAACACAGACTTTAAGCCAATAATTACATAATGGGATGGAACGCACGGGCGAACGATACCGCTAGTGCTCGGAAACAAGTTAGCAAGGTTCACAAATTGGAGGAGGGGGAGACAAATATCGCTCTCCACGAACATTCGAATTAAGAAGACTTGCAGCCTGATGATTTAATGACTGATCAACTGCCGACGTTAAAGGTACCTATAGAGCAGTGACACGACGTAGTATTATTGCATATAACTCTATGCTGGAGCCTTAATGGCTTAGCTGCAAGGGGCACTGCAGAGAGAAACAGAAGGGCGTCATACTGAAGCCGATGCTGTGAAGAGTGATTTCTTAGACCTAAAACGCGCGATTTTTGTTGTTGAAGAAAACAACTTTATTTTAAGCCTAAGAAATCCGCTCTTCCGTTGTTTTCCCCTCCATTTTTATGTAGTGCACCTTGTAGTTATGCCCTTCAAAACCCATACTGGTGCCAATATGGCGGCAAATGTCACTGCTCTATTCACTGAATGACAGGATGCAGCATCTAGTGCCGTCTACCATTATTTAGTTCTTTGTAGCACTTGATTTCGAAAAGCGAAGGAAGGAATGCGCCAAGAAATTTCTTCTTACACAACAACCTAGCCACGTGCCTCCTTAATTATTGAGTGTAAAGTTGGTGCGTCCACGTGCACCAGGGAGCAACGGTTCAAGGTATGGCGGTTCAAAATCTGCGTTTAGAAATGGTCGATATACAGAAAAAAGCGTCCGTGATGTCGTTAGGCTTAACTTTACCGTTTGCTTCCTGGTGCACGTGGGCGTACCAGCATTACACTCAGTAATTAAGGAGGAACGTGGCTTGTGTGTCGTGTAAGTGCTACAGACGGAACTTGATATCGGCAAATGGCTATAGATGCTTGCAGCTTGTCTTTGGTGGCAATCGCCCTTTAAAGCCGGAAGCAAAATATACCAAAACAGTGGCTGCCGCCAAGTTAATAAATAGGGGCCTCCATCAAACACCGCACAGCAGCGGTATTCGCATGCATCATCTCACAGCAACAATGCTCAGAACCAGAACGCATGGCGCCATGTCTTCTATTATTACCACACTTTTGCCGGATTCATTGTTGTAAGTGTGTATTCTTAATCCCGTAACCTAGCCGCGTTCAACAATGGTGAGCGTGCACCATTGTTGCAACAAAGGTGGGTGACTTACACTGCATACTTATACCGCATACTTATAACGCACACTTATACTGCACACTTATAGTTCATACTTTTGTTGATGTGATAAGTAATGGTTAGAGCCATGGATAGGGTCTTAGGGCTTCGGGCAGATAACCAGGAGTGGTTAACGCTCGTTAAACCCTTTAATGGTTAGAGCATGGATTTTGCAACAATGGGCCGGTATAAGCGATTTAATGCACACTTTTGGTAGAGCGACGTACGAGGAGGTGTGGAATCTTCCGAGGGGGCGAAGCCAAAGAGGATGTTCTACACCTCCGAGGACGTCGCTCTACCAAAAGTGTGCATTAAATCGCTTATATACCGACCCATTTTTGCAAAACTATGCTATAACTTTCTTATTACCCTACCGTCATTTCGTGTAGCAGCAGCGCCGAACAGAAATACCGTTGTCGGAAGAAAGGAGAAGTTCTTGTTTTCCGAAAGCTCGAACAACAATCGAACGACATTGATTTAACAATGCAGAGGCGGAACTGAGGAATGCCCCGCAGAGTGGAGGATCCAACCCTCAACGCTGGAATCCCCTCTTAAACCTAATCAAGCCAGGACGATGGAGTCGTGAGTCTGGATGCTGTTCAGTTTATTGACGTGATGTAGGGCGCTCGCCTGCATTTCGGGCACGGCAGACTGTCGGAGGCATGACTTTGGATTAATTGGGAATGGCGTAAGGTACGGAATGAATTTCTAAAGATGAGTCGAAAAGGGGACCGAAAGATGGTGTGCTGCTGGAATGGCGTCCGCAACCGTTGTGCCCATTCCAAATCCGTTGCCATGCCTCCGGCCATCAGCACGAGACCGAAAGGCAAAGCATACATGGTACAACGTGGTATTGTTACAGAATATGCAAGGTTACTTGACTATAAACTCGGGAACAGGAGGGTCCCGTCTTGTTACACTTTTACATGGTGGAGAGTCCAAAGTAACTGCAGTCACTGCAACAGTAAGCTTTGATATGACGTATCAAGCGTCGTATTGTTAATATTTCCATTGTTCGTCGAAGGGGACATTCGAAATGAATCAACAGTCCGTTATCCTGAGCAACGATGCTTTAACAATACGCATTGGACAGTCACCCCACGTGGGATATTACTAAAGTTTGGTTGTAGTCTGACGGGGCAAAAACTTATTTCCCTTGTATGCTGAAGGAGCTCTTCGGAATCTACCAATAATGCCGGCGATAGAGCTGTTGCAGATGTTAAAGAAAGTAATGTTGGAGGTTTAGAATGTAACGATGAGGGAAATTTACAGTAGTGATCCAAAGCAGTGACGAATTGAGCCTTCCGAGAACCCGGGAAGGACCCCACTACAGGATCCCCTTGTTAAAAAAAAAATAAACTTTATTGAACACTTTCACATGAGTTCGTATGAAAATTGCATTTTAATTTTCAGGAAAACGTTTTAAATTCACGCAGATTTCTTTAAAACTACGCTAGCTTTCTTTTTCCTCCCACACTGCAGGAAACCCTTGTTTCAGAAATTATTTTTTAAAAATTAGAAATGAATTCGTGTAAAAATTGCATCGCTCAGTTGCAGTAAAACGTTTCAAATTCACGCCCTTTTCATGGAAAAACGTTAGCTTCCGGGGTGCCGATTTCCCCCCAACCCCTCCTCAACCGGAGTCACGTGTTTCAAATTGTATCTTCAAGTTGCAGAAAAACGTTTCAAATTTACGCGGAATCCCCCCCCCCTTCCCCCCATATCCCGCTTCACCTGGTACGAGTATTCCTGAGGCCTCTGCAGTATATTCCCGGAGAGGCCCGACCCCTCCCAATCCGAACTTATTCCAAAGTAGCATATTGCTTTACAAAGATGGTCATACTTGTAAGAATTCTAAAAGTGTGCAAAATAAGTATGCAACCATTGTTGCGCATTGTTCATTGTTGCAACTGTGCGAATACGGGATGCGGCGTCCTCGGAGCTTTGCAACATCCTCGGTGGCTTGGCCCCCTCGGACGATTCCATAGCTCCTTGTACGTCGCTCTACCAAAAGTGTGCATTAAATCACCTATACTGGCCCATAGTCGCAAAATTCATGCTATAATCATTACTTATGATGACATTGCCTGTTTACCTCAAAGCCACATGCATTGGCGTCCCCAGACTTAAGGGGGTGGGGGGCAAAAAAAGTGTAGGCACTATTTTTCCAACCCTCGAATTTGTTTTAATGGTTGTCTTCATAATTGTAACTGACTAATAAGCGAAAAAGGTTGAAAAGACAAAAAGGGGGGTCGGGGGTGGCCACGTGCCCCAGTGTGCGAACGCCCTTGGCCACATAAGAAATAGCTCGCGGGGCGACAGCTGATGTATTTCTGGTTAACTTAAAGAGATCAAAGCGCCCCTAAGGACATGCGTGATGTCCGTAAACATAGGTTGCAGTTGATAATAATTACATCAATTCTGGTAACAAATGCAATCGCAACTATTATTCCAATTGTAGGAAACCATCACAACGGAGAAGCGATTGTGTAGCTCCTCTCCCCCACCCTTCCCGAGATATTGTATGCCCTCCGTAGCTCCGTTCTATACTTGCTTTTCTGTCTGTTACTGTGATAATAGCAAACGTGTCAACATATTGCACGCTGCCATGTTAACCAGGCCAACATAAAACGACCTGGCTATAATACGTGAAACACGGCTTAACCCTTCCCGGGTTACGGCTCTCTATGCGGCCCAGGAACGAGCCAGTGTCGAATGTGAAGTATGTGCAAAACTGTGATTGAAAAAAAATTTGCTAGAGCATGGACGTATGCACACATGACAGATCAAACTGTAGGCCTACCAGTGTTGAAAACGGTGCTTTCAACGCCACTCGGCCGTCAGACAGTGTGAAATGTGTGTAAGAATGTCATTGTACTTGCCACGGCTCCATCTTTGCAGGGAGGTAGAGGTTTCGGTTCGAGTTTGGGTCCCTGATCCATGGAAGAAAAGGTAAAGTATTTAAAGTGTAAAATGTAAAGTATTTACTACCGCTCAAAACTATCTGTGATAACATAAAATATTCTGAAAGCCGACAGGCTCATTTTACTCTGACTAAAGAAATCGTGAAAAAGAGAGGACAAACGCTATGCCAGAAAAGAAACAACCAAAAACAATTGGTCTAGCGAATTTTCGGTAGTATTATATGCTTACATAAACATCCCACTACCTTCATCAGGCAAAAAGTGTACGAGCACGTTCAGAAATAACGACAACATGCTAGACTTTATTGTTTAAATGTTATGTGAAATTTAAACAATAAACTCTAGCATGTAGTCGTTATTTTTGAACGTGCTCGTACACTTTTTGCCTGATGAAGGTAGTGGGATGTTTATGTAAGCATATAATACTACCGAAAATTGGCTAGACCAATTGTTTTTGGTTGTTTCTTTTCTGGCATAGCGTTTGTCCTCTCTTTTTCACGATTTCTTTAGTCAGAGTAAAATGAGCCTGTCGGCTTTCAGAATATTTTATGTTGTCACAGATGGTTTTGAGCGGTAGTAAATACTTTACATTTTACACTTTAAATACTTTACGTTTTTTTCCATGGATCAGGGACCCAAACTCGAACCGAAACCTCTACCTCCCTGCAAAGATGGAGCCGTGGCAAGTACAATGATATTCTTACACACATTTCACACTGTCTGATGGCCGAGTGGCGTTGAAAGCACTGTTTTCAACATTGGTAGGCCTACAGTTTGACCTGTCATGTGTGCATACGTCCATGCTCAAGCAAATTTTTTTTCAATCACAGTTTCGCACATACTTCACATTTGACACAGGCTCGTTCCTGGGCCACATATAGAGACCCGTAACCCGGGAAGAGTTAAGGCGTGTTTCACGTTTTGTAGCCAGGTCGTTTTATGTTGGCCTGGTTAAAGGGCAATTACATCCAGTTTGACACGCATGCTTTACTTTTGGGGTAATTGTTTGGAAACCTTACTTTTCAAGCTAACGACTTAATTCACCTACCTATCGCTTTCGTCGTTACGGTTCCGAAAATCATAACGAAAACGTGCGCAAAGGCTTATTTATTTTTGAAAAAAAATTTAAAACACGTTGAAACACAGCTCACTTCAAGCTAGATGCGGTAGTCATTCTATGCGATGATACCGCAACGGAAATTACCTTCATTTTTGTAACGTAGGTGGAAGTAGTTTTATTTCTATACGAATATTTCTTTACGAAACACTGTCCGTAGGGGCGCGCTTCGCGCGCATTATTATATACATCGAGAATTTGTGTAATCAGAAATAGTACTTCCTTGTTTCACAAATGCTTGCATCATACTTTTTCTGATTACACCAATTCTCGATGTATATAATAATCCCTACGAACTGTAATTCCGGCCACAAATATCGATATACACCGTCTGGCTGGGAAAGAAATAATTTCCGTTTAGTAACGTTCCGGTCGAAATCAGGTTTTATTGTTGCGGTATCACCGCGTAGAATGGTGGCCGTTCTAGCTTGCAGTGAGTAGCGCTTTACCGACTTTTAATATATGAAAAAAAAAAATAAGCGTTTCGGACGTTTTCGTTATGATTTTCGGAACCGTATAACGTTTTTCCATGAAAAGGCCGTGAATTTGAAACGTTTTTCTGCAACTGAGCGGTGCAACTTTTACACGAATTCATTTCTAATTTTTTTTTAAATAATTTTTGAAACAAGGGTTTCCTGCAGTGTGGGAGGAACAAGAAAGCTAGCGTAGTTTTAAAGAAATCTGCGCGAATTTAAAACGTTTTCCTGAAAATTAAAATGCAATTTTCATACGTATTCATGTGAAATTATTCAATAAAGTTTATTTTTTTTAACAAGGGCTTCCTGTAGTGTGGGCCTTCCCGGGTTCTCGGAAGGCCCAATCCGTCGCTGCTTTGGATCACTACTTTAAATTTCCCGCAGTGTTACCTCCAACATTACTTTATTTAACAACTGCAGCAGCTCTATCGCCAGCATTATTGGTCGATTCCGAAGTGCTCCTTCAGTGTACAAGGGAAATAAGATTTTGCCCCCGCAGACTACAACCAAACTTTAGTAACAATATCCCACGTGGGGTGACTGTTCAATACGTATTGTTAAAGCATCGTTGCCCAGGGTAACGAACTGTTGATTCATTTCGAATATCCTCTTCGACGAACAATGGAAATTTTAACAATACGACGCTTGAAACGTCGTATCAAATAATACTGTTAAAGCATTGTTTTACGATTGTTGTTCGATTGTTGTTCGATTGTTCGATTGTTGTTGTTGTTGCTCTGGTTTCCCGTCAACTCTAAGCATAAATCTTTCGCCTTTGAAAACAAGGAAATGAGAACTTCTCCTGTTCTTCCGACAACGGTATTTCTGTTCGGCGCTGCTGCTGCACGAAATGAAGGTAGGGTAATAAGAAAGTTATAGCATGGTTTTGCAACAATGGGCCGGTATATATAAGCGATTTAATGCACATTTTTGGTAGAGCGACGTCTTCGGAGTTGTAGAACGTCTTCTTTGGCTTCGCCCCCTTGGACGATTCCACACCTCCTCGGCGGTCGCTCTACCAAAAGTGTGCATTAAATCGCTTATACCGGCCCATTGTTGCAAAATCCATGCTATAACCATTACTTATCACATCAACAAAAGTGTGCATTATAAGTGTGGAGTATAAGTGTGCGGTATAAGTGTGCGGTATAAGTATGCGGCATAAGTCACCCACCTTTGTTGCAACAATGGTGCACGCTCACCATTGTTGAAAGCGGCTAGGTTACGGGATTTAGAATAAACACTTACAACAATGAATCCGGCAAAAGTATGGTAATAATAGAAGACATGGCGCCATGCCTTCTGGTTCTGAGCATTGTTGCTGTGAGATGATGCATGCGAATACCGCTGCTGTGCGGTGTTTGATGGAGGTCGCTACTTATTAACTTGGCGGTAGCCACTGGTTTGGTATATTGTTTCTGGCTTTAAAGGGCGATTGCCACCAAATGACAAGCTGCAAGCATCTATATAGCCATTTGCCGATATCAAGTTCCGTCTGTAGCACTTACTTTCAACAGGCGAAGGAACACACAAATAAGTTTCTTTTTACACAACAAACAAGCCACGTGCCTCCTTAATTACTGAGTGTAGAGTTGGCACGCCCACGTACACCAGGAAGCAAGCGGTAAAGTTAAGCCTAACGGCATCACGGGCGCTTTTTTTCTGTATATCGACCATTTCTATAAATGCAGATTTTGAACCGCTATATACCTTGAACCGCTTGCTCCCTGGTGCACGTGGACGCACCAACTTTACACTCAGTAATTAAGGAGGCACGTGGCTAGTTTGTTGTGTAAGAAGAAATTTCTTGGCGCATTCCTTCGCTTGTCGAAATCAAGTGCAACAAAGAACTAAATAATGGTAGACAGCACTAGATGCTGCATCCTGTCATTCGGTGAATAGAGCAGTGACATTTGCCGCCATATTGGCACCAGTATGGGTTTTGCAGGGCATAACTACAAGGTGCACAACATAAAAAGTAGGGAAAAACAACGGAAGAGCGGATTTCTTAGGCTTAAAATAAAGTTGTTTTCTCCAACAACAAAAATCGCGCGTTTTAGGTCTAAGAAATCACTCTTCACAGCATCGGCTTCAGTATGACGCCCTTATGTTTCTCTCTGCAGTGCCCCTTGCAGCTAACCCATTAAGGCTCCAGCATAGAGTTATATACAATAATACTACGTCGTGTCACTGCTCTATAGGTACCTTTAACGTCGGCAGTTGATCAGTCATTAAATTATCAGGCCGCATTTCTTCTTAACTCGAATGTTTGTGGAGAGCGATATTTGTCTCCCCCTCCTCCAATTTGTGAACCTTGCTAACTTGTTTCCGAGCACTAACGGTATCGTTCGCCCGTGCGTTCCATCCCATTATGTAATTATTGGCTTAAAGTCTGTGTTCCTTCGAAATGCAGTGTTCGAAAGACAGGCTATTCTTGAGGGTATTTGCCTACTACCATGAATGTTCGCTTAGCGTAATAAATATAGCTTCTGAGCACTGCAACGGTGCATTAAATTTGAACGGTATCTGCGGACCTATCAGCTTTAAGTTGTGTAGCTTGTCGTTGACGTTAAGTCTGGAAACTTGGGCGATTTAACTTGTCCGGTGTTAAAATATTAATGCATGCTTGTTGTACGTGGCTCGGGAATTGCTGTATTGATTATTCATGTTAATTAATGGTTTTTAAAGTATCTCACTTGAACCGGCAGTACGGGGGTTAACAACTCCTAAACTACCATGTGTAAAAAGTAACGTAATGCTTTCCTGTATGTGACTTCACGAGAAAACATGTTCGAAGCATCTACATACTTACTAGCAGTCGTACCCGGCTTCGCCCGTGGCTATGTTTTGCCCGTGGTTGCTTCTCAGTTTTCGATCGGTCATGACTGAACGTTCACTGTGACAGGCGACTTTTGTTCCTGTAATACTCCCCTTTTCCTCCCATCCTTTCCATCCCCTCTCCCCCTCCCCTTTCCTATTCTTCCCGACCCCATCCCATTTCCCCTCCCTACCACCTCCTTCACCTACACGCTGCCGTACGCCTGGTCGCTGGTGACATCTAGTGACTGACTTTCCAAGCCAGACTCTTAAAAATACTTTTTTTTGGCTCTTAGCTATAAACACAATGACTTTGCTCAACTCAATCAATTCTAGACTTATCTCTTTTGCTTCGGTTTTTTTGGTAGTTTGTGGTTTTGTAGTTTTGTAATTGTAGTCTTGTTGCACAGGGCGTACGGCTTCGGGCCAGGGCCTTAGAATCAAATCAAATCAAATTTCTTTTTTGGCCAATAACAATACAGGGTGTTACAAAGTAAAACCGACAAACTGCGAGGGAACACGAGGTAAAGACCCAAAAATGCTTGGTTACCGAGATATCGCCATATTAACTCCAAGTTGTGGTATGATCGAGTGTTTAAGTCATGACTTAGTGTTAGCCTTTGTCCGACTGCCTGCAAGGTGCACGCCTTACTGTAGCCTCCTGCACTAAGGCTAAATTCATTAGCTCCACAAACTCCGATGCAGCAAGGTGCACCAACCTGTGGGAAAACATAGCAATAATCGAATTACGTACGAAACTGCAATATCTTCTAATCTTCCTAAGAATAGGAGCAACTTGCCAGATCTCAGTATTAACACGCGTTTTGCAGGGAAGCAGACCTGGCTTCTTTTTCAAGGGCCGCCGGACGAAAGTCTAACTGGAAAAAGGTCTAATGGGATAATTGTCCAATATCTGCCTAA
>JAHWFP010236782.1:0-13094 GCA_023313725.1 Lithobius niger
CTGACAACCTGTTCAAAGTAAACAAGACTAGGACCGCCCGAAGGTGTCCTCCAGCTTTACAAATACATAGGCTACATCCCACCTGGAATGCTTGCATAGCTTGTACTTATAGTTCAGTGACTTGAAGGCGTCGAGACAGAAAAATGGTCCCAAAGAATCGCACGCTAAAGCAACGAATAATACCGAGGAAGGGAAGAAGGTGGGCCGGCGATGTATGCAAATGGGCTTGTTAATATTCACGTCTTTTGGCGTGGCTTGCAAAAGACGCAACAACTTTGGGCGTGTCAAGGTCTGTCGACACACGGTGCTTGCTTCTTCTTGCAGAACAACGACCATGCAAGAGGCTTTCAGGCTTGCAAGCAGCCGACGACAGCTGGTAGGCTACGTATAGTCAGTCGCTCCCTTGCCTTGCCTGCCTTCTAGAAAACCCCGCCAAATTATCCTTCTTCGCCCCGTCTAATTCGGCATTCTGCAGACTCGTTTATGGCGTAGTTGTAGGCACCTGGATTTGGCGGTTTAGCGGTGCTAAATCCCACCCACACCCGGCCTGAAAACGTACTTTGCACGTCGAGTGTTCCTGAAAACAACTTTTCAAAACTGAAATACCCGTTTTTTTTTCTTTTTCGTTTTTAGTTTTCTTTTCATTTTTCGGTCCCTCCTGTAGTTGGCTGAAACTTCTTGTTCACGCTGAAAGGTTGGTGAGGCGTCGTTGTCGAGTGTTGAGTGAGAGGCTTGTTTGTGTTTGAGGGAGTGCGTGAGGATCAAGTGAGGACACAATAACTTCAAAATTGGGGGAAAAAATTTTTATTTTTAGGACAACGCTTGATTTTGAGGTGATTATTAAATTGCAGACTTTTTGTTGGTGCCGAATGATAGCCCACCATGATTGTCATCAGATAAACCAAGAATTCATAGGGTTGGGGAGGAGAATTTGTGACTGAGATCCCTCTGAAACGTCTTAGATTCATTCCTATTAGTTTAGTCTACATTTATGGAAGGTGCCATGAGTTTTATGTGGGAATTTCTACTCAGGTTTCAGCCTAAAATTAAAGTAAACTAAACGAAACTAGCTTGTATTTAATGATATTTAGTTTAGCTTAGTTATAAGTTAGTTACTTTAGATTTGGGCTGAAAAATAAGCAAAAATTACCAGATGGAACGTGTGGCGCCCTCTGAAAGCTCAGTCGGAACTAATTGGAATGAATGTAACACGTTTCAATAGGGACTTTTTAGAGTTACAATTCTCCTCCCCAACCCTATAAATTCATGTTATCATGGACAGCCGATCATTATTGCACGACAACCAATTTAAACCAACAAACTTAATTAAAACATTTACAACCGGATAAAGGAAAAGTCAGTTACAGCTAGTTAGTAAGAAATTGTCAGCATCTAGCACTAAAATTTAGGCAAACACCCTAAAACAATGGTAGAGCCTGATATTTAGGGTGTTTACCTACATTTCAGGACCCTAAAAGTCGAGACTTACTCCAAAACTCCCAAGTTGTCTGTCATCTCGTTTGGAGATCTATAAAAAAGGAAGATTTAAATAAGAAAAAGTAAATTAAAAAAGCACCTGCTTCCATGTTTGATTTCCTGTACGACTCAGTTTTCCAACATTACTTCAGACCTACGTATGAAAATGTTGCAAACGCGTTCATTTTCCTGTTGTTTCGCTCATATGAAACGGTTTTGCTATATTCACTCAAACCTATGTAAATATTACAAAAGCTATTGGGATGCAGGAAAACAGAAAGAGGGTGTGTCCTTGTAAAAGGAATTTTGGAAATTTTCCCTTGTAAACATCAATTACGTATGACTTAGTAAACGCAAAAAAGATCAAGTGATATCCGATTGTGCAAATAAATCATGATTTTCGCAGTTAGATCAGTTTATTATACTTCACCGCTAAGAAATAGCACTTAGTCATCTGCTCAACTCTTCCTTCTAAGCAAGATACAATACTGCTTAACTAATTTTTATGCTTTTCTTGGTAATTTTAAAGATTTTCCGTTTTGGAAAACCTTAGTTAGAAACTAACGTTTCCAGTCCTTCCATATGGCAAAACAGCATCTCACACGTTCCCAAGCCTAAAAGTATAGGCGAATATCGAACAAAAGACTTTCGGAAACTTATGAGGGAATAAATGTTGAAATCCTCACAAGTTAGTAGTAGTGTCTGCCTAAACTCTCCGCAATTCCTGTAACTCACACTTAGGCTACCTTACCCTTTTTGAACACATTAGTAATTTTAGATAGCTACTGCGGAGCACCAGACAGGAGGTAAGCGAAGGTGACAAAATAGTCCTGCCTCTAAACAATCCCGTTTTCCCGGGATCCTGTTGGAAGAAGCATCCTACTTTATCTCTGTCCGTAAGCTTAAAAATAGAATTTCGAAAAAGTGACTTTTGAAAACTTAAGGGAATAAATGTTTGAAACCTCGCAGGTCAAGGCTAGTGTTCGCCTGAGCTCGCTACAATTCCTCTAACTCATTATACTTACATTGCTCTTTTTGAAGACGTTAGTAATTTTAAATCACCACTGCATAGCACCAACAGAAGGGAGGTAAAGGTGACATATAGTCCTGTCTCTAAACAATCCTGTTCTCCCATCCGTTGGAATAAGCTGCCTATTTTTTCCTTGTCCCTAATCTTAAAAGTAGAATTTTGAAAAAGTGTCTTTCAAAAACTGAAGGAAATAATCATAGAAACCTCGCAAGTCAAGCCTAGTGTTGGCCTGAGCTCTCTACAATTCCAGTAACTCATTAAACTTACGTACCTCTTTTCGAACACGTTAGTAATTTTAAATCGCCACTGCAAAGAACCAAACAGAAGGGAGGTGAAGGTGACAAATTAGTCCTGTCTCTAGACGATCCCGTTCTCCCACCCGTTTGAAGAAGCATCTCACTTTTTATCCCTATAGCTTAGAAGTAGGAAAATTTCGAAAAGGTGAATTTAGAAAGCTTGTAAATGAATAAATGTTGAAACCTTCCAAATGAAGACTAGTGTTTGCTTGAGCTCTCCGCATTTCCTGTAACTCATACTTAGGCTACACAACCCTTTGGAACTCATTAGTAATTTTAAATCGCCACTGTAAAACACCACATAGAAGGGAAGTGACAGTGACAAATTAGTCTGGTCTCTAAACGATCCTATTCTCCCACACGTTGGAAGAAGCATTCCACTTTTTTTCTGTCCCTAAGCTTAAAAGTCGAATTTCGAAAAAGTGACTCTCGAAAGCTGAAGAGAATAAATGTAAAACCTCGCAAGCCAAGACTAGTGTCCGCCTGAGCTCTCTACAATTCCAGTAACTGATTATACTTACATAACTCTTTTTGAAAACACTAGTAATTTTAAATCGCCACTGCAAAGTACCGAACAGAGGAGGAGGCGGGAAGTGAAGTTGACAAATTTGCCGTGTTTAAACGATCCCGTTCTCCCACCTGTTGCAAGAAGCATCCCACTCTTTTCCTATCCCTAAGCTTAAAAGTAGTAGACTCCAAATGTCAAAGCTCCTTCTTTTGTGGAGACAAACGTTCACCGGAGAGTCATAAAGTCAAATAAATGGACATTATGACCGTGACTGAAATCCCATAGAGTCATGTTGAGGAGTGGTTATGCATCGTCGTGCCAGACAGCAACCACCTTAAATCTCTGACTAACCCTTTAGGAACTCGGGTGCCGGAGATTCAAATCAGCTGCTAGAGTCGCCCAACCAGCTTAGAAATGGCTTAATTTTGTCTACATTAGGAATTTTAAGTTGTCTTTCATGAAAATTAAAAAGGTAGTTACTCTCGCTCCAAGTGACTTTGAATGGTACCATAAAACACCATAGTTAGCACACTCAGGGGCCACTGCATGCCAAAGAACTTAAAACTAGCTGCACTGGATGTAAATTTTGTACAAACTTGCTTTTGATGGGTTGGAATTTGTCGTTTGAAGCTGAAATATGCGTGGGTTATTTGTTTTTAATTTGCCCGTCCGGTGAAGTATTTTTTGCCTCTTACCTCAAGGTACAAATACCGTTTTTCGCGTTTAACCTTGCCGGAGGGTGTTCCGTAAATATGTTTTTAATGGTTAAAGTTGGACGTTTTAAAACGCAGACCTTCTCTCAGTTTGCAAAGACATACAGTAGCTATGCATTGAGTCCCTGTCGGAATGTCCCTTAAAGGACATGGAAACCTTCGACCTGCAGGTCGTAGGGATATTCCGACAGGGACTCAATGTGTGCTGTATGTCTTTCCAAACTGAGAGGCGGTCTGCATTTTACATCATCCAACTTTAGTCATTAAAAACATATTTACAGAACCTCTCCTGCAAGGTTAAACATGTAAAACGGTATTTGTACCTTGAAGTAAGAGGCAAAAAATACTTCACCAGAGTACCTGAGAGGAGGTGAGTTTGAGTGGTATCTCTCATGCTGTTCTAGTGACTGAGCTTTAGTAGAGCTTTAGATTGCTTAAGGGTAATCTTATGTTACCTGCTTATGTTACTGTATGTAACCTGCTCAGGGCTGACCAGAGGGGGGATAAAGAGGGGCTTCTGTCCCTTGGCCCATGCTTCAAGGGGGCCCAAGCTAAAAATAATAAAACTTGCAGCAAAAAGAGATTTTGGTCTGTTCAGTAGTTGCACCGGGCTCTGGCTTACGACGTGTCTGTAGTACTACTAACTTACAAGAAAAAGTCACAAAAAGCAAAACTAAAAAAAATCTTTGCCCACTGGCTCTAACCGTACTAATCCCACAAAAATGTGTGAGGGGGGCCCACAGAAAATTTGGAGCTGTCACCGCATCTGACCTCTGGGTAGCCCCGAACCTGCTTATAGTAAGCTTATGACCGTACAGTCCCTCTCTAACCTTTCATTGAGGGTCATGCCAACCCTGCCAAAATCCTGGACCAGTTGCGGAGAGCTATTGTGCATAATCCTGGGGCCTGGTCCATGATCAAAGGTTTGTTTCATGATTAGAATTCTCAGGTTTTTCGTCTTTGGAGCAGACTTCTTTTTTCATACTTGCCTAATATGTGTGGCAGGGCACAAATAAATTTTAAGAAGAGGCCGAAGAAGATCAGTAACTAGAATTCGGTATTTTCTAATCATACATGGGGCTATCAGCATTTAGTACATGTGTGCAAGCAGCTACACTGGCTTCTCATTTTGTGTTAGTTCATGATATCCTACTTGTTACTGAATTTATGCTTTTCTTGTTGTTTAAAAGCAAATGGGCTCGGTTACTGGTGAATAAATGCAGGCACAAGTCTATTTCCGTTGACAGGGGGATAGCCAGACTATCAAAAAAAGTGGTCACTCGTGAAAAAAAAAGGGAATTGAAAACGTTTTTTTTTATAACTTTTTTTGGAGTTCCTTGCTTCCTATGCCTCCCCCTCTCCCCATTCCCCCAATTGTAGGATAGTTTTGTTGTCCGTTTTGCTGTAATGGGCAGGAAAAAGGGCACGTACGACTGAAAAAAGGGGATTTTATTTTCAATTTTGCTGACAGTTTCGTTGCTCGGCCAAATAAAAAAGGGCATCTAGGGTTAAAAAAATAGAAATTTTGATTTAAGGAGAGCGAACATGCCTCAATGTGGCTACGCCTTTCCCTATTGAACTTAAATGTCCTTTAGGAAAAAGAAAAAATAAACAACAAAACAGTAGGGCTTCGGTCTAAGTCTAAAGGTCGAGAATTTATTTCCCCACTCGGGTAATCAAACTTTAAATTCCAAAAGGCAGCGGAAACTGTTTATTTACTCGAAATAGGATGTGTAATACCTTTGGTGGACCACATATTTTGGCATACCTTTGGACCACATTCTGCCTTTTTTTCCTCTGTGCAGTCTTGCAGATTTTCCACACCAACCAAACCAAGCCATTATCCCCTTGTACTCGTTCACTTAGAAATCTATATGCAACGCAACTTTATGTGTCATTAATGCATTCGTAAACAACAATTTGATCGTGCTTTTCAGCCATTGCCAGCGCTAGTTACCGTTTGCCCGCCTAATCTCTTTATTACACCGTTATCACCCAATTTTGTTTCTGTTTCTTCGCTTTCTTACGCTTCTGATTTGGAGCTAATGAAGCTGGGATTTGGCTCTTAGCAGCGCCTTAATTGCTGTGTCAAACGGGTTTGGGGTTTCAAGAAAAGGAATCGTTTGTTGCTGAAGGTCGGTGATACAATTCCCATGCAGACCCCAAGTTGGCTTTCGTGGCTAAAGATTGTGGTTTTGGAATTCCCGTTTCAAAATGGTTGGCCGTCCCGCCTCATTCTCTTTGGCGTATTTTCCCCAGAGTTCCACTGAAAGTCGTTTGGGAATAGTATATCGACTCGGAATTGACTAGATGCCAAAAAAGATAGTATGGTAAGGGAGGGTGAGGGAAAGGGGGCAGGGGCTGCTTTAAAAGCGTCTTTTAACGATAGTAAGATGAGTTTTATTTAGCTTGCACGCTTCGGCTTTTGGCATGGAGCCTGGTAATGATGTGTCTGCGTCGTGTAAAAATATACTAGACTCCGTGGGTTGTGTGTAAACCCGGCAACTCGGGTAAAAAAAAGTGTCGCCTCCTTTGATCTCTGCGTCATCGACACTGACATTGTCGTTGGGATACGTCATGGGTTGTTGTTGCGTAACCGTGGGTTTTCCAGACGTATGGGCGGTGACGTCTTAAGGTTAACAACCGAGGGAAGACGTCACTAAAAAAAAAAGCTTAAAGGCATGTTGTACATAGAATTGGTTGTGTGGTTGTTGTGAGATGCGACGACCAAACAAATGGGTGCGTTCGAGTCATTAAGAATCCCTGGCTTTTGTCCAGGTGTCTCAATACCGTACACACATTCTTCGTAGCTCGCTCTCCGATTGGCAGCTTCCCATCCTGTTTTTACTGTTGGGTGTATGTAGCTTCTTTTTATTGTTGGAAAAAAAACAAGTCAATTTTAGTGAAGAAAAATATTTTTAAAATTATTATTGAAGAATGAAAAGTTCAAGTATACAGCAGAAACAGCTATGCTGTAAACAAAATTATGCCACTATGAAGGCATTGCCAGAAAGGTAGGTTTGTGTCAATCCAGTAAAACAAAATAAGCATCCCATCCTTGAGACCATGAATCGAAACACGAATCTTTGAATTCTGCGGGTTTGTTCCTTGTAGAGGGTGTTTGAGCTTTGATTTTACCTGCTCTCGTTTTCAAGCCCAAAACTCTACAATTCGGGCTAGTTTGTTCAGAACTTCGGTGCCAAGGACCAAGACGCTAAAAGGCATGTATTGTTAATTGTTTACCGGTATAGTCCAACACCGTTAGACCAAAGATCGTCTTGGCTAGCAGGTTGGGATGACCTGCTGATGTGCTGCGTGTTCCGATTTTAAACTGATTTTCCAATTCATTTAGTACCATCCTTTACATGTACGGCGCTAGATATGAAGGTTATTTACGGCACATTAAAAATTGGCAGCAAACTAACCCATGAGTTGAAAACGACCTTAAAACCCAATCAATCAAACCAACTGCCTTGTCTGTTTTCAGGTTGTAGCAGCTGGGAGAAGAAAAATAAGCTCCCCTTTTAAACCAAAACAGCGCGATACATGTAAGATATTTGACTGAAGGGCGTCTACTTCAATTTCTCCACTTTATGCCCTAACATTTTTCCATTTTAAAATCCAGCTGCTAGTTCGTATGGCATGGGAGGAGGAGAAGAGGGGGGGAGGAGGAGGGTTTGACGTTTTCCACGTGTCCTTTCGCTATATAGGCCTACCTCTCTCTCACTCTTGTTCATGACGTTGGTAGTGGTTAAGGTCAAACCCCCGTCTCGGCTGGGATTATCCTAAATTGTTCATCTATCTTTCTTTTCTTGGCTTTGCTTTCGGCTCCGGATACGGACTTCCTGCAGAGAAGAAAGCTATCTTTCTTTCAGTCGAACAACTTTAGTGGTTGGTTACGGTAGAAGTCGAGTCTGGGTGTTGGGGCAATCACAAAGGCAGGGACTGGCCCAAACGCCGACCCCCTACCAACATATAGAATCGTTCGACTTGGAAAGGATGAACTCATGTCGGAGTTTTCGGTAGGGAACGATGATGGGTAGACAGGGTATCCCAGTAGCTGCGAACATGACCCCTAGAGGGTTTGCGACATGGGGGTGCAACATTCGGCTACCAAATGACTTTTGGATGGCTCTCAGAAAGATAGTCGTTAGTTAGGCATCCCAAGATATCCGTCGATAGACTTTGACTGGAAAGATTTCGCAGGCTACAGTAATGACAAGGGACTGATTGATTCTGAATTTGGTATATATATCGCCTGATATGTCAAGATCATTTCAGATCAGATCGGGGTCATTGACTGGATGCAGTCGGTGCCGCCTCAACGTTGTGAAACAACTTGGGTATCAGATGAGATGTGGTTTGCAGCATTTTAAATGGTGAATTTAATTCCGACATTCCAGCTAGCACTTAATTATTTAATTGGTGGCATCTTCCTGGCTGGCGTTTAATTGATGAATTGAAGGCATCTTCCTGGCTAGCTTTTAATTGTTGAATTCGAGGTATCTCCCTGATTAGCTTTTGATTGATGAATTGGAGGCATCTTCCTGGCTGGTATTTAATTGTTTAATTGGAGGCATTTTCTTGGCGTTCTTTTAATTGTTAAATTGGAGGCATGTTCCTGGCTGGCATTTAAATGTTAAATTGGAGGCATCTTCCTGGCTAGCTTTTAATTGTTGAATTGGAGGCATCTTCCTGGCTAACATTTAATTGTTGAATTGAAGGCATCTTCCTGGCTAGCATTTAATTGTTGAATTGGAGGCTTTTTTAAAATTAACAATGTTAACTGGGTAGAGATTAGTAGCATGAGTTTGTTATCAAACAGTAATGATGTGACAGTAGTGTACTCAGGAATGGTATTGGGGAGTGGGGTGGGGGGACTTGGACTTGGACTTGGGACTTGGACTTGGACTTGGTCTTGGACTTAAAAATTGAGTCCAAGAATTCATACAAGGGGAGGAGGGCAGTTTTTGAAAAGTTTACAAAGCCAATTCCCAAAATTGTTCGGTTGCAATAAGATGCCATTTGTTTACAACTTTTTCTCCTAGCTTTGGATCTGGGGGAAAGGGTCATTCCCCTGGGTCCCCTCCCCCTCCCCTTGTACTGTACTGAAACAGACAACAAAACAACAGAGAAAGTAATAACTTTACCAAAAAAAAACCCGTGGACGCAGTGAACCATCCCGTTAAGACTTTCGAATTGTCATTTTTTTTTCGAACTTGAGCTCTCAAGGAACTTAGACAATTTGTGGACCTGAATTAAGAGCAGGAATTACGTCAAGTTTTACGACGTCGGTGCGTTTTCTTCATTTCCTGCGCAAAAATTGGATCCATTTCTCACGATCTCATCCTTGAAAACGTATGATCACGATCAAGGATGATGGAAAAACAACCATAAAGTTTTGTGAACAGGTAATCGTCGTTAAGTCGACATAAAAATTATGGAGCCGTTACGAGTTATTGCGGCCTCGGGATTAAAGTGAAACGAATTTTAGTTGGATTTCGGGAAACTCGTTAGTTTTCTCATCATGGCAGACGTCGAAATGAAAGTTCTCATATATCTAGAAAAAAGATATAACCCATAATGATTCGAAATTAAATGGATCCTCGTTCGCAATTAGTTTCGTAGAAAAGGAAGAAGGTAAAAATCAGCTTATAATGAATGGACGAACTCGACATTGTTGAAGGTATTACTGCCCTCCTGTCTCTGTGAGTGGGTATTTTCTAAAGCATGATTATTTCGTTTTGTTTACAAGAGTATTGAATATTGAAACACAAATTTTTCCAGACGTTGCGAAGTAAAAAATTTTAAGAACGATTTACCCTGCAAGACAGTTGCAATCAGATATCGCTTTGTGCAATAATTTCATCGAAAATTTATCGATGTGACTTTGTAAAGCACCATTTTTTTTTATATTTCTTTTGATGGGGCCATTTTCTTATGAATAGTTAGGTCGTTGTCAATTATTTATCAAAAGCCAAACTATTTCCAGAAAAATAAAGTTCGCAAAAGAAACTTATTAAACGATTCCTAAACTACCGAAATCCTTGCCCTTGTGCACAATCAATTTTTATCCCCGGATTTTGTTGATCACGTGTACTTTCACGTGCTACAATAAAGTTTATTATTGTTAACGAAAATGTCGCACAGGATAATTTTTTTCCTTTCCCTACCACCCGCAAATCCCCCGGGCCCCCCCCCCCCCCGTCCCCCCTTGATCTCTCATCACTCACAGCACAACCAGGACATCTGTTTAGAACGATGGATTTCAAGGTGAGATTCGGCAATTCAGCTATAAGAGCCACACGCAGGTGGAGGTTGTGCAAGTTCCTCACGCCCTCTAAATCTACAAAATTTCATCATTAATGCGTTGAATCGTTTAAGAAGCCTTCCAGCATTTTTTTCAGTTGTAACAAACGCCGGCCTTTTTTTTTTTAGTTTTTACCAAGTTTCACTGTTTACCATGGATCGTGGTGTAAGAGTGATCGGGGAACTGGGTGCCCCCACTGGCCCCATATTGTGTTTCCGGGTAGGTCATTGCAATTCTTTTCTCTTACATCCCGAAAGGTTGCGGCAACTTTCCCGCATCGACCTTCAAGAACATGGCGGCAATTCTTCCTCTGTACCCTTCCAGCTATTTTCCCCTCCCGTCCAGGTGTCAGTAGCAGTTGTGGTTTAAGAGCGTGCCAGGGTGTAATGATGGTGTTGGCTGTTCTTTGCAGGCCAAACATCCCCATCATTCATTTTTCTGGTGTCTCCAACTTGCGGAGGACGTAGCTGCAGGGTGCACCGCCGAGTCTCCAAAGAGGTCTTGGCAACCAGCATCCTTCGGCGCCGAGGTGTATTTTTAGCCGTGATGTATGTTGCGTCTTGGACCCTTGCATTGCCACGAACAATGCATTGTTGACGGTCACAGAGGAAGCCACGGAGATTGTGAAGATGGCTATAATTCACTGTGACCACATGGTTGGAGATTGTTTATGAGTTAGTGCTGGACGGTTTGGAACAGAATTCCTACAGGCTGAGCGTGGGATGGCTGGTGGGGGGAGGGTCACCTGTTCGTGGCTTTTCAGAAACATTAATTTTAACCGTGTGCGTTTTAAATCTTGTTTGTCAGAATATATATACCGGTATCTTGAATCTTCCCATTTGGTACGCACGTTCTGTTACATTTAAAATAGGCCTATTTTAAGCCTAATTCAGACCTATCAATTTAAAATAGGCCTATTTTAGGCCTAATTTAGGCCTAACCATTTCGACACGTATAATGTTGCTGAAGTTTCAAGGGATTATAGTTAGACACAATCAAATTTGTTTTTTCATTCCATTTTTTAAAATTACTGTGATAATAAGCTATTTGTTACCCATGCAGACTAACCGAGTTTTAATAAAACTGCTGGTTTTCTGCGAGATGCTGATGGATTAGCCATCACATCCGAAGACGATTTTAAAAATGAAGAGCTGTTTTATTCCAAGTTGAAAGTTTACGAGAGATCGTTTAGGGGAAAATAAAATCAACGCTGTGGTAGTGACCTGTTTTCGGTCCGTCGAGACCCTATAGGGGATGCCCTGTATGAGCACTGTATTTACGTTGTGTATATATATATACAACGTAAATACAGAGCCCATACAGGGCATGCGTACCATGTTAGTATACTGCCAAAACTCACTGAACAGTAGCGAAGTCTATAGTTGAGTAGATGTTTCTGTATTTGCCTCTTCAGCTTGAACCAACCTTGCTAATTTCTTTAACTTAATATTTTTTCTTGTTGTCTTACGTGCAGCTGGGGACACAAAGGCCTACACCGCTGTCCGGCAACCACGTCACAAAAAGGTTCATGCACAAATTCATTCTTCACGCCATTTTTCACACTTTATCGTCTGCCCTAGAACGAGTCACGGTGTGCGTCTCTTTCCCACAAGAATCGATTCTCTGTAAAAATCCAAGAGACATATGTTGTACGCTCGAAACGTTTTTGCAAATGACTTTTCTGTTCTCTGATTGGTTCCCTAGTCGTGTTTACAGGACTCGGTCTGGTGATCTTCCATAGAACTGAATAAGACACGCCCTGCCTGTGGCTTTCGTGGGAAGATATTGGCCTCAAGCAAGGACGAATGATACAAGTGATGGTGGAAGAAGACAAAACCTCAAGTCTGTAATACCAAGTTCAGTCGGCTTGTTGTTCGTTGTTTGTCTGTTTGGGACACGATAACGTTCGTAATTTTGTTCTGAATTAGTTAAAAATATCATGTTTTGGTGCAAGAAATCGGCGAGTTCGAAGGTGAAATTTGAACCTCAAATATTTTCAGAGGTATCCGAGAATTATTCCAAGATTCGGGGTAGATTGCTGGGCAGAAATCGCGAAGCTGAGCACTGGGTAGAATTGTATAAATGGAGCACTGGGCAAAAATCGTATACGTGGAGCACTGGGCAGAAATCACATACGTGGAGTATGGGCAAAAATCGTATAAGTGGAGCACAGGGCTGAGTTGAACACTGGGCAGAAATCATACCAAAGTAATAATGTATAATAGCATCATTGAGCTCGGTCGAGTAATTATGAGCTTCATAACTTAATTATACACTTAGTGAAGACGTAATACTGCAGATATTTACAACCTTTCAATCTCTTAATATAAACGGTCGGAAAAGGAAATCTAACTACTGGTTAAAAACTGTGCTGTACCGGCATGTTTGGGCACAAAAACACCTTTTTTTTACAAAAAGGGCATTTAGAGAAATAAAAATGACACCTTCACACCACAGACAGGAATTGTTGAATTGGAGCACTGGGGAGAAATCGTATAAATGGCGCACTGGGCTGAGTTGAACTGGACAGAATAGAAATCATATACCAAAGTAATGTGCATAATAGCATCATTATACATTATCCGTCATGGCTAACATTACACGTAATGAAATTAGGCTTTTAATCTTATTAAACAAGATGCCTCTTCAATGCATTACCAATTTTTTTGGGGGCCGTCTGTAAATGACATCATGCATAAAGTGGGGGGGGGGGGAGAAGGTAGAATCAAACTATTTGTGGGAAGAAGGTCTAAAAATTACA
>JAHWFP010236782.1:13194-26883 GCA_023313725.1 Lithobius niger
GGGGGGGGTTAAAAGGGGGACTGGGGGAGGGGGGTTAAAGTTGCATGACGTTATTTGTGGACGGCCCGTTACCCAAGTGTGTTCGTATTCACGTGTTAGTCTGGGGTTAGAAATGGTTCGGAAATATCATCGATTTTGTAAGTGGGAGGTAGGGGGGTAATTGGTCCTGGCGAAGCCAATTAGTTGGGAGCCGCGTCACAGCTGTAGGCTGTCAAAGTCACCAAGCAACCAACGAATATTGCAAGATGTGGATGTTGATCTTAGTCGGTTCGGGTGTTGCAAGCCGTCAGCTGCTTGCTTCTACTCGCGTGCCTTCCGATGTAAACACACAAACAAGTCCAGCTGCTCAGCGCAAGCCACTTTGGTAGCAAAAAACCTTGTTTGGAGTGTGTTTAAAGGAATGTACTGGGGCGTAATTTTCACAAAAAATCGAGGTCAAAAATCGGGTCAATACAGATCTTCCATCTTTAGTTGATGGAACCAACCATGGGTCCTAACTGCCGCTGACGAGCTCCCACAATCCTTTAGTCGGTGACGTCACATCCGCATTGAAGATTCCGTCACTTCCGCTCCTGGGAGCGCCATTTTGAATTTGTCGAGTTCTGATTGGAATTTGGAAGGTACTGACTGCTGACGTAACAACACGTCCAAACAATGACCTATCGAGCGTTCAGGCAAATTGTTTCCAGAAAGGAAGAGAGACAAATTTGGTTGATGTTTTCGAAGGACTGATTCGACTTTGGCAAGTACGTACGAAAAATACTCGCAAACTCTCAGGAGCCAAGGAACATTTTTAAGGCCGTTTTTGTAACCTTACAGTTTTTTTTTTTTTAAATTTGTTTTGATTTGAATTATTTGGCCCAGTGTGGATATGGATTTTGACGTTTCAGTATGCTGTTTGAAGCCCCTCCCCCGCCGGAGAGTTATATGTTATGGATGAAGACTGTAAGCCCAACAATTTTGAAGGAGTTTGGTGGGGGGAATACACGGATGATGTATAATGCTTAAATTAGGCTTTTTGTGTGCTTCCTGTTTATTTACCTTCATTACCTGCATTTTCGTTGTGTTGGCCCAAGCAATCATTTTAAAATTTTTATTGATTTTTTTTTCTGAAATGGGGCCTGCCCCCCCTTCCTCCTCCCCCTCGTTAAACCCGCCCCTGATTATTGCATAACAGTCTTCAACCATTGTTTGAAAAACGTCACGCGCCGTTCTTCTGAATTAAGTTTTGTGTCTCAGTTAAGTTGTCCAGTAAATTCTAAATTGATTCCCTGAAAAATGATATTTCAGTCAAAATTTCCAAAAATCCAAGCCTAATTTTATGATATACGATTTTTAAATCCACAAATATTGCGTGGAGTGATTGTTGAAACTTTAACATGAATCTGCAATTGGGCTAAAAAAATGTTTTATATTTATTTTTATTTTTATAAAGTAGACAGAAAATCAAGCAGACACCAGCGTAACGGACCAAAGTGTAGCGAATCCAGTTGCACACTTTTTTTTAATCGGCGGAACCAGATTTTTCAGATTTTTTTTTTTTTTACTTAATCGCGAGAACAGCGTTTAAATTTTTTTGTCCGTTGTCAGTCTTTTTTTTTTGAGCCATCTGTCACCCTATTACTGTTTTTCGTTAACCTTTACTGTAGTTGTCAAAGAATGGGCGCAAATAACCTAAATAAACAGTTTGCCGTGCCCTTCCTAGATTCTCACCAAATTTGGTAAGGCAGTCCGAGAAGAACTGCATAGATTATAATCTGAGAAAAAAAAAATCTGCGAGCGAAGCATTAACATATTCTGGGAAATGCAGACGTTTGTGATGGTATTTTTCAAATAAGCTGAAACTTTTCACCGCACCTATTCCCAAGTAGTAGCAATAAAAAGATAAGATTATACCTGCGCCTGTTCAGCTATTTCCTTTAAAGCAGAGAAAAGGTTCTTTGGCTTAATAGATCTGATAGCAAGCCGTTTGAACCTTTACCTTATCTCGAAGTGTGGTGTATGATCAAGACAGACATTAAACATAATGAAAAAATAAAGCAATGCTAGCGTGAGTGTTTTGGTTGTTTTATCAGGACTATTTCGTATTAAGATTACGCCGCCAACACAATGACTACTGGAACAATAAGTACTGCGTTTAGTAGTAGATAGTTTTTTGTATGTTTTCGCTCATGTGGAGGTGTGGGTTTGTCCAGGAAGTCGAGATTTAACTCTGGTTCAGACCAAACGTGTTCATTGTCCGTCGAGGGTCAGTTTCACGATTTCTGCTCCCCCCCCCCCCCCCCTTTCCCCCTCGCCCCTTTTGGTTTCCCGCCCACACGAGAGTTCATTTACCCGCGCAGCTTCAACAAGCATCAGTTCGTTCCGAAAATGCGATTCTTCTCCGACCGACCGGCGTAATGGTGCTTGGTGAATTCTGCATATTTTTCGGGTGAAATGGTCAGCGTAATTTGGGCATAATGCAACGTTTCTAAAGGCGTTTTGGCTTCGAATCGGGCGCAGTTTTCGGCCGTTTATTGGCAAATGGTATGTGTATGATGTGTGGGTGGAAAAAGAAAAGGATAAAGTACAATGACCCTTAAGCCTCGATGTGCTGTTGCTGTTTACTTTTAGTAAAGCTAAAGTGGAACAATTGGGTATCTAATGCTAGATTGCTGGATTGATGCGTTGAGGGGAGACGTGGGGTCAACAGTGTGTTTGTCTTGGGGGAGGCTTGCATTTTTAAAGGAAAAAGAAATACTTGCCTTTATTTTTATCTTTTTTTTTTAAATTACATTTCTTGCATATCCAACCAACCCACCACGAAACAACTGGCTCTTATGTGGTGTAAATTAACCAAACAAAATACACATGTTTGAGCAAAACCTTACCCGTACCCATAGACACCAGGGTTGAGTTTTTGCGTCTTTTCGCCGGAACTGTGGCAAAAATATGGTTTTACTAGTTTTTTTTCCTGGTTATTTTTTTTCCCGGCAAAAACCAGCAAGCTGCTTCACAACCTTATTTTCACAGTAAAATATATTCTTCTTGCAATATCTATGCAAATTTTCGACAGTCTGTGGCATAGATTTTGTGAGAAAAATATCTTTTACTGTGAAAATAAGCGTATGAAAGTTAAATAAGAAGTGAATAATAATTTTCACAGCAAACGATGTGAAGTTTTCAAGGCGAGCTTTTATAATTTGCCAATATTTGACAATTGTAGGGCACACTTTTTTTTTAAATCTGACTTTAAGTCGATTTTTGCCGTATGTTTGACCAAAGTGACAAAAACATGGTGAAAACCAGTTTTTGCCGGGACGGTAAAAACCGTGGTAAAAACCGGTTTTAACCACTTGGTGGCAAAAACTTGCCCACCCTGATACACACCATAATAAATGGATAAACAAAAAAAAAGTAAGCAAATTAAAGTAGAAGAAAAAAAAGGTTCGATTATGTCAGTGACAAAAAACCAATGCATTCCAAAACAAAATCACTCATTTAACCATAAGCTTTTGTGTCTGCAGTCTTAGCCATTTCAAATACATTCCGTTAGTGTGTTAAACAGTGCCGGTAAGTAGTATATTTACTTATACTAGATATAGTAGGAATCCATGTTTTTACACTTCCCCGTTTGTTGTCGCTCTGGCATTTGTTTACATTCATCCGCGGAGGCACACACTAGCTTTATCTCAACTGGCTTTGCGTTGGTGTGTTTGGTGTTTGGTGTTCTTGGTAGATGTCGCCCCCAACCTTGCACACTCACCACATGTCCGCATAAATATTCCGATGCTGATAGGTTTGGCGCCGAAGTGCTTTTTACAAATTTGCTATAAGTAAAATAAGTAGGAATGGAGCCTGTAATTTACATTTGGCTTGATATAACACATTTAAACAAAGAACAAGATTCACCTTTGAGGCTGCCTCGTATGCTGCCTGAGTAGGCTTTACATTGATGTTGTTTGGTATCGACGGGAGATGTCACCGCGTGTCAAGTGGCATTTTGCTATATATACGCAGATTTCTTCACCAAATTTTTATTAGTCGGTACTGGTAAGAAGCTAGGCTAATTTTTTAGGTTACATTTTTACACAGGGTTTCCACTAACCTGGAAAACCGGGAAAACTCATGGAATTAAACTGCATTTGAAACTCAGGGAAGACTCGGGGAATTCTTAGATTTTTCACAAAAAAACCTGGAAAAGTCAGGGAAAACATAAAGCCATACTTTTAGACTTATTCCTAAGTGCACAATAAACATACTTTGTTAAGACATTTCTATTTATACTTCTGTGTTGGCACCTAAAAGTTCATTAAATCGGGCAACTCTTTTGCACTGAGTAAAAGCAAGTAAAACTGGTAAAATGGCTCGAACAATTTCTGAAATCGGTAAATAAGCTGGAAATTGACCTCAACTAATCTAGTAAACCTGGAAAACTCATGGAAAATATTTCAGGATTTTTGTGAGACCCATGTTAAATTTTTTTTATTTTTTTTTACAGAGTTTTTACCATTCCATTTAAAAAAACTAAAAGCCGCAAGTGAGTTACCAAACAAGCTTAAACAATGTGTTGATCTTTTTTCTCAAGATTTACGATTCTTCATGGATGTTGAATTTAAATACAACTTACACGACTTTAAACCGGAGTTCACGGTACTTGTAGAATTGCGGGGAGGGGGAAAGGGAGGGGCTTATCACCATTTACCCAAAAAACTGCTATTTCTGGCTAAGCAAGCGTGTTGTCATGACAACAAGAGGAACGGGCGCATCGCGGAAGGCCACGACCAGCTGGCCAGCATCTGCTTCCTTGGCGTTCCAAGTCACGTGTTCACCTTGGCTAGTGCGACCCTGCGTCCAAGGTCTTCCACCCTCGCTTAGCGGAACCACCCTACTTGGTCAGACGTTCCATGCTCAGCTTGACCCGAAACTCTTAGTTCTGACTACATTTTTACCCGTTGCAGGATGTTTACCGGACTGGCTGGAAAATCCACGGATTTTTGCGTGGAAAGCTTCATTGGAAATGTAAATACCCTGCCTAAAGGAGTTGACTTTCACCCCCAATTACGTCATATTTCTTGTTCTTCTGAATGGAGCCTACTTCTTTGTATTTGTATGTTAGTGCGTAAACAATATTCATGGAAAGGCTTAACCACAAAATTCCTTTCCATCATAACACACGCTTTTACATATTTTCTATTGCGTGTACATTTTTAGAGTTTGGTTTTGCAGTGAATATTACATTTTTTACTTTTAAGTTGTGCTTTTTGAGGTAGAATAAGGTCTCTTTGCGGACCTACAGCAGGGTAAAAGTTTCCTTGTCCGACACTTTCAATAATAAGGATAAATACGGGAGAATAATGGTAAATAAACGTAAATAGAAATAAAGGTAATTGTCGCATTAACGTTCTTTTCAGCTGCAAAGGTTATTTCTGGTCGGAGAGGGACAAATATGCAAGGATCTATTACACAACCGACATGAGCGCGAGTGCATTTCCGGGCCCAAAAATAAAGATAATAAGGGTAATTAAGGATAAAGAAGGATAAAGTAAGATAAACAAAGACGTATAAGCAAGACGGAAAGCCATATAGGCTCGATAAGTGACAAATAAAAGAGGCAACGTATTGACGTTACCTTTCAGACTATGTTAGACTACCTGAGTGGGAATTGAACCGTCAACCATTTAGACCAAAGGCTGAAGCCCTACCACTAACCATACTGACACGGCAACAATGATGCTGTCTATGGACGTTTCCTTTAGGCCGTGTCAGTACGGCTATAGTGGTAGGACTTCGACCTTTGGTTTCAAAGGTCAGACAAGGGCTGAAATCTTGTACACTTTCTGATTTCGGTTTTACAAATCTATGTGTCAAATTCTGCAAATCCAAGTGAAACCTGCAAATCTCTGTAAATCCTGCAAATCATAGCAAATCAGTGTAAATCACCACGAAATCTGTTTGCAAATCCAGTAAAATCTGAAAATCGCACACAAATCACTGCAAATCAGCACATCTAAATGAAATCTGAAAACCTGATTTAAATTCACAGATCCAATCGAAATCTTGCAAATCCGAACAAGGCTTGCAAATCCATACAAATCTTACAAATGTGTGTAAATCTTGCAAATCTAGACAAATCAGCAAATCAATGCAAATCTAACGTGGTGGTTTCGGATTTGCCAATCTCGTGCGCTATTCCCAGGTTGTCGGACCCCTCATCAAGGAGTCATTCACGCTCAGACAATCTGACGTTTAAGTCCAAAAGGCAACGGAAATAGATTTGTATCTGTATTTATTTAAAGATAAAAGGTTGAATAAAGGTAAAGAACGATAAATAAACAAAGGGTAAAGGAACAAAACTTTATTAAATGAAAATTGGGAACAACTTTTTTTTTTGTGGGTGATCTAGTTGGAATAATATTTTAAAACAATTTCACAACCGTTGCATTCAATACTGACCACCAATTTCTGACGGGGGCGAACACAAGTTTAGAGTTTATATTAGGGTGAGGGTAGCAAGGGAGATGAGGTCGTGACCCCCTCGACCCCTCCGTAATTTGCGCTGCCTTTCAATTTTGAGTGCGCACATTCCTGTCGCCAACCGTCCGTTAGAATCGATACCGAAAAGACTGGATTTCATTCCAGACAATATGAGCTTTGCGCTTCATTACTCGGCACAATTGGGAGGACAGAGTCGACGGATTCAGTGTTAAGTTAGACACGCGTGACAACGACACGAAGGAGAGAAACGGGGCGACCAATATTAATCATATTTACGACCTTGCCAATGTCACGCGACGTCCCCCGCTTCTCTTTTCCCTCATAGTTTCTAAAAGCCATGTTATTTAGTTTGGAGGCCATTTTGGAACTGGGGAATGGTCCATGTACATCGACGAAGGCAACTCTCTATTTGAATGGTGACTTCGATGGATGTAGCCAGAGGTGATAAAATGAAAGTTAAAGGTGACTTTTAACTGGCAGGTTGTGCTTGTTTAGAAAAATAATTAACTTTAATTTCTTTAAGTTTGGGACGACATGGTCCCACGAGATAACCAAGGGGACATACAGTCACTTCGGAAGCGGGTTCTGAAGATGCTCCAAGACAGTTTAGGGGCAATAAGTGACCAAACGAGGTCATAATTGCGCATGCGCATATTACGCGCGCTCTAAACTGCCCAATGAATTCGTTACTGGCCACTACAAAAGCATAGGTAAAGAAGATATTGGGACAGATGCTCCACACGCTTACTGGGATGTGGATGGAGCCTAGACAGGGAACCAAAGAAACGAGGATGAAGCTAAAGACGTGTCGTCGAGATCTGCAGAAGTCGCAGAAAGGAATTCAAAAGCGGCCTCAGGAAATCAACCAAGTCTGGTTCACTGATCCTCAGCCAAAGAGGACGGTGAGGTTGGGAATACAGTGGGCCTAAGACACAACTCTGCATCGGCTCAGTCACTTGTAACTGTAACCATTGTCTCAAGTTTTCAGTCAGTAGAAGCAGTTTAATATGCGCTCTTAAATGCAGTCTTAAATAAATCATAAAGCATAAGATGAAAGTTTAGGCCTACTGAAGCAAACTCTTGACTAAAAACACCGGCTTTGTGATAATACAAGATACATTCATCCGATAGAAAGAAAGAAAAAAAAACAACTGCCCGATTGGAACTCGAACCAAGAGAACTGATTTAAGGTACTAATAATTACTGTCCATCCTGGTAGTGCATTTGTGTAGCGACTAGCCTAGTTTTTGGGAAATCCTGGGATCGAATCGCAGTAATATTGTGATTTATTGGTTACTTAAAGTATTAAAATAATAATGTTCCATACAAGAATGTTAAGGCTCGTTTTACAATAGGTAATAAGTCAACATTTGTACGGAAAAACATCAAAATTAGGCTGGAAAAGCAGGATAGCCTCGGGAAGTTTTTAAGCCGCTTTAGTCATACATCCCGTAATTACTTGCTTAGTCTAGTTTGTTTAACCAAATTGTTTAAAATTGAAATTAGCAGAAACAAGTTGGACCAAGTTAATGTTTACGTGCCTAAACTGGCTCCATTTTAAACCATTCTTTGCCTTTATTTTTAAACTAGAAGTAAGTTTAATAAGAGAAAGGGGAAAAAAGCTGAGTCGAAATGGGATACCTTTGATCATGACAAGACCTGAAAGATTATGCAGAATAAACAGAATCAGATCCCATTTGTACTGAAGGAACTAGATGGAATCTCACACTACCCATCAGTAGGTCTGCCAGAGCTTCCAGTTTCAGTAACTGACACAGTTATGATCGCTTTGCTTCAAGGAACTTAACTGAAATCACTATCATGTCCATTAATCACCAACAAACAGAATAGATTGTGTCTGCCGCTATATTAATAAACAACACAAGAGTACTAGTGTGGGAAGATATGTGGGATTTAGCTCTAGGAATTTAGTTTGTGATTATTTATTTCAAATATTGACGGATTATAATACTGATACTGGTAAGTATTCCTAATGTAGGCCAGAGAAAGCCAGTGTAATTTGGCAATAATCGTTGAGCTGGTACTGACACATAAGTGACAAAACAATATCTATTAAGACGCAGTTTCAATCCTACTGCTTTATTAGTTATTAGTAAGAGTCTCGTATACCTATTTTAAACCAATCCTGATTTAAGAAAACATTAATATAGTGCAACACACCTGCCTACTTTCGGGGCTAAATTTTTCACCATTATTCAAATCAAGTCGTCTCCTTTCCATTCAAGACGACACACACCTTTTTTCAAGATGTCATATTCACGACTTCAGGACTGGTATTTTATTTTTATTTTCTGCAACATTTCAAGAACATTTCTGCAGGTTTTCAAGTAGTCGCATGAACACTGACTTACTTAATCTGTAGGTCTGCATGACTAAGCACACTATGGTTTTTACGATTTTTCACCGATGGCGTTTAGCGAAGTAGAATGAACCAATCTGACCTATCGTGTTCTAGAGTAAAAACTGTAAAAACATGTGACTACAGCAGTAATTCACGTGGACTGAACAGTACTGGAACACTGCGGTATATGAAATCGTTACAGGAAAGTTTATTTGTGTTCCTTTGCTGTTTTGATTTCGGATCAGTTAAACCTTACCGTAAACATCAAACGAGTTCGTTTTTGGTTTCTAATAATGTAAACATCACACAACTTGGCATCTAAGTCAGGTTCATCTCCTGATCCAGAAAATTAAAGTGCTAGTATTTTGTTTCAATGCTAAACTAAAAATGCCTTCACATTTTTTCGACTGTATATAATTTATACATGCAGGCCTATAATTTACTAGGGTCATTTGTTTTATAATACATCTTTTTAATAATTTTTTTCCCATAAGCAGCACGATTTTGATTTTTCGCCCTTATAACAGACCGACCGTGAAGAAATGATGGAACTCTATCCCAACAATTTACACTTCAATTTGTTGAAATATTTGCTTCCGTAAACGTAAACCACCTGGGAGCGTAAACAAAAGAATGAGGCGAATTTTGGCGCAATGCAATTCGCAAAAAAAACAAAATATTATTTTTATAAGCTGATACTCGTGTGAGAGATCGCGTAATATTCGGACGGACGAATGAAAGTTTTAAGGTCATTTTGATTGTGCAGCAATGAGCATGCTTGTTGTGTGTCTTTGACCTCATCCACCTCTGACCTCCCGTGCAGAACCCACGTCTCTATCCCCTGGCTATATACAAGAATCTCCAGCACTTCCAGCTAACGTAGAATCACAACAAGTTCATAAAGCGCAGAGGAGGCGCCGCTGGGTTTGCAGTTGGAAGTTTCTTCCGTTTTTAAGTTCTGCTACAAAGAGAATTTTTACCATTAGTGTTCTTGGTTGGAAGTGACGAGCTGGTGCTTAAAACCGGTTATTAGTTAGGTTGTTATTCTTAGTGTATACTTATTCTTAGTGTATACAATAGAGATGAAAAGGATGAACAGATTTGCTTGACAGTCGTCATTCAACTCTGAGATCTCCAGACTTCATTCAACAAGCTGAGGAAGTGAAAGTGTCTAATTCCCTCATTCATTTTTTTTTTTGTGGCCACCATTTTTAATAATTTGACCACATATTATATTATCCGATTCAGTTTTCGCCACATTTTCTTCATCTTGCTTTCACCACGAGGTGAAAGTTCAGTTTCCCTCTGGAGCCCAGTTTAAACGGTAACTCGGTAGTGAAGGAGGAGGTTTAATTTTAAAATTTGTTTGACGTGTCTACTTTACAAATTTGACCGTTTCACGTTGTTTAATTCACTAAATGTACTAAAAAAAATTGGTTTTTATAGGCTGCTGTGTATACCAGTGGCAATACTTTTAAATATTTTTAAATGTCCATAGCCAAAAATTAGGTTTTTTTTTTTAAACTTTAGGTACCATTTTCTACAACACTACTGCACAGAAAATCTTGATTTTTTTGCCTGGAGCTTCATTAGGTAGTTCTGTCCATAGTCTGCTATAATTATGGTTTTCAATGGAGAATTCAAGTTTTAAAAATTTTAAATATATAATAATAGCGTTATTAATTGAGCATATAAATGTTAATAATTTTTGTCCTAAACTATTTGCGTGACTTAAATAATTCTAGTCAAATCTCTACACAATGATGTGTTTTACAGCCGTACCGAATTTCAAAGATGTATACGTGTAACAGATTTTTTTTATAATGGTACCTGAAGTTGTGACACCCCCCCCCCCCCCCACCCCCCCACCCCATAGAAATACATGGAACTACCAAGTTACCTTTAAGGGTAAGCAAGTGCACTCGGTGTTTTTTCATTAGGAATGTAACTCGCGAAGGGAAAAAATTATCAGTATTAAACTGGACTCTTATTGTATTACTATTAGTAATTATTTTACCTAGTAAGCCTTACCTGGTAAAATTAGGAATGCACTTATAGGACTTACTTGAACCCAATACAAATACTTACCTTTATGGCTGGCTTTTGCGTATGCACCAGATGGAAAGCCAAGTGGGCTTGATAAGTGGTAAATAAATACCTACGCAAACCTATTTATCGTTGCCCTTTGGACTTAACTGTCAGACTTCCTGAGCAGGAATTAAAACCTCGACTTTTATTACCAAACCCGAAATTGTACCGCTGAGATATACAGACATGGCCACACATATTTGGCCGTGCCAGTACGGCTTAGGGGTAGAGCTTAGGCAGCCTGACATTTAAGTCCAAAGGGCAACGAAAATAGGTTTTTCATTTGTATTTATTTACTGCTAATCGAGCCCATTTGGCTTTCCGTCCTGTTTAATCTCCGAAGCTCCAAGCACTTCATTTCCAGTTTCTGATTCTCTTTTATGAACACTTACTTACCAGCTTTTTTTTTGTCTAGGACGGAAAGGTATGGTGACTCTAGGCACTGGTTGGTTTTGATTTCGCCTCAGCTTTGAAACCAATTAGTGGTTGTATTTCTTCACCTTCTCTCGAGTAATCGTCGACAATCACAGCTTTTCAGCTTTTAAATTTATTTTTCCCTTTTTCTTTTCTTTTTAATGTTCAAGGGGTTAACAATTAGGCATATTCGCATAGTTACATGTTCACTGCAAAGTTCTAATTTATAAACTCGCATACTGGAAACGTTGCAATTTACAAACTCACATATTGGAAACGTCATAATTTATAAACTCGCATGCTGGAACGATGCAATTTACAAACTCGCACGTTGGAAACGTTTTAATTTATAAGCATGCGTGCTGGGAACGTTGCAATTTACAAACTCGCACTTGGAAACGTTTTAATGTATAAATTCGCACGATGGAAACGTTTCAATTTATAAACTCACATGCTGGAAATATTGCAATTTACAAACTCGCACGTTGGTAACGTCTCAATTTTTAAACCCGCATGCTGGAAATGTTTCAATTTACAAACTCGCATGTTGGAAACGTTGCAATGCACAAACTCGCACGTTGGAAACGTTTTAATGTATGAACTCGCATGCTGGAAACGTTCACCTTTTCCCCTCCGAATCGTAACAATACATAGACAATATGTCAGCAAGACGTTCCCAACATTCTTCGTCATGATTTGAGTGTTGGGGGTGGGTATATGGAGGAGAATTAGCCAACCCTACGTTATCCCATGGGTGTCTTTTAGAGCCAACATCCTGTTTTGGAACGAGCTTGTTGCTATGGTGACGGCAGGTGGTCCTCACTCTAATGGCGCCCTTTTATTGGGATGGCAAGCTTCGTAGTCAGTCCATCCTCATTCTAATCGTGTTTTATGGCAGAGGGTGGAAGGCATGTTTGGCGTAGATTACCAATGAGATGGGCGAGTCCATTTAGCCATCGACCTCATCTTTTCCAAGGTTAAATAAAGATGACAAGACGATTTGAAACAAAAGTGGGAAATTTAGTATTAGGGAAGGGAAATGTGAGATTGGGGGGAAACGAAACTGTTAAGATCAGGTAATGGAGTGTGGTGAATGGAGGGGGAAAATGGTTTTGTGGAAAATTAGGTTGTTGTGGGAAATTCGATATTCCGAGCTGAGGATTGAGTTTTGCGAAAGTTTGTTAGCTTGTTACTAAATTTAATGTAACGACCATCCTTATAAACTTTACTTAAAGGCACATCCGGCCTGCTTTATAACAGCCCCCGCGCATGCACACGCAGATCACCATACACGCATTTTACTATCGCACCGTTTCACGAGACTCGGTGTAGTAATGCAAGGCCAACTGAGACAGGATACGAAACAGCATCACGTTAAAGATTGTTATGTCGTCACAAACCGGAATGATTTTCGTAACATCACACCCTTTTAGGCTAGTATCTTATAATTTTTCTTCGGCGATGCTTAGGCATAAATAATTTTAATTTTTATTCCATTAGTCTTTTAGATTTTTTACCTCAAGGTAATTATTAGCAAATTAGTACATGCACACACAGAGATGAAACGTCATGGTAATTGTAAGCATGCAAAGGCTCATATACGTGCAGGGTGCAGTAAATATAGTTCCCAATTATTCAACAGAAAATCTCCTAGACGCCATATTTTAAAACGGAATTTTAGCAAGGAATTGACAAACGGTAAGTAAATAGACCTTTGGGGCCGTACTTGATGCGGTGGATCGAGAAAAATGGCGTGGGAGGAATGTGTTTTTAAAATGCCTTTAACTGGGACAACTTACGTTTTCCCCAGTTAAATGCATTTAAGGTAAATATGCTGCATTATGTAGTAAAAAACATGATATTATAAAAAACATGATGTAATAGCAGTTGTGAAAACACGAGCTAAATTCAATTCAAAGCATCAAAATGTATTTTCCGATTTAAAGTTTACGTAGAACATGACCACAAGACCACTTAGTTCTGTTTAGGTAGTATCACCCTTTTGTTACTTAAACGTGTAAATCGTCACTGGATTCACCTTCCATCTAAAAAATTACTTTTTTGGGGGGAGGTAAAATCCTGATAAATACCCAGTAAAACCCGCAGCCCTGTTAAATACCATGCAAACCGAGTAGTGTAAACCAAATGATGTCGAAATATAAATTTTATTCGAACGTGCGGTTTTATTCGATTGTTTCAATACTGATATTTAACTTTGTGTTTTACGTTGTAGTAAGTAATTTTGGTATCCTCCGGAAACGACTTACGTTTAAGGGACCAGTCATTATTTATGGCCGGGGGAGGGATTGCTGGAGGAAATGAAAATGTAACCACCAAATTTTCGATGA
>JAHWFP010236782.1:26983-67199 GCA_023313725.1 Lithobius niger
AAAAAAAAAATGCGCTTTTCGTGTGCCTATTGAGACTGTCTGCATATCATTGCTGTAGCCAAGATTAGTGCTGTGGTTAAATTAAGTAAGTAGCTCTCCACACCGACAGTTACCATTAGTTGTAAGGAAACGTGTCTCGTTTTTTACGAAAAGACGTGTCGAGTTAGAAATGCTCTGTAAAGTGTTCCTTACACCCATTTCTTATCAAGACATTATGTGTGATGAACACAGTTTGCTTATATATCATTATGCCCACATCCGTAACATATAGGGATAGTCCGATATTGACATCGGCATCGGTATAATCTGTATTTATCGGTATTTTTGCCATATCGGTATCGGACCAATATAAGGTTTCCGATACAGATATTTGTTATGCCAAGAAATGCAACTGTCTTCCCTGAAAAACTGACACCAAGCGCCGCAAAAGCAATAGCCGAGTTAGAAAAGCAAAGCTATTTCCTCAATTTGTAATGAAAATGTAGCACGTGACAGTTCCAATGCTCTAAGTTTTACAACAACCAACTAAAATCTAACTGTAAAGATGAATGCACTCCAGCCGGAAGTAGGAATGAGAGTAAAAATGCTGCTATTGCATCATAGAACTTTTCTGGATAATCTCAACAGTAGGAACCCATGCAAAACCAGAAACCGAAGATGCATTTTTTTTATGTAATTTAAACTTTTAGTCGCGATTTTGTATTATTATTGGTATCGACATTGACATCGGTATCGTATCGGATCGGTTTACCCTTCATCCGTATCGTATCGTATCGGTAAAAAGTCATATCGGCCGATCCCTAGTAACATAGTCAGCATCTGAAAGATAGAAGCCAGTTTTTAGAAATTTTGATTGCTGAAAATGGCATTTTTGAGGTCCAAAAATGACTTTTCCTTCCAGTCGGTCAGTGTGCTGTTGACCTCCCCCCTTCTTGAAGGGACCTGAAAAATGTACCCTGGAGAGGATCCAAAAACTTCATGGACCCCCAATTTCCTCCCCCCACCCCAGCGATAAATAATGACTATTATGACCGGTCCCTAACCGATGTCCTTTTTCATACCCCTGTCTCCCAGATTCACACACACGCGTACGTAGACGTATACGTATAACCTCTTCGACCCGTTGACACGCCCATGATTGTTGTGGTTTTGACATTAATGGCTATGGTCGTAGATTGCTTGTCCACATCAAGTGCGTGACCTACATTACAGGAGTAAACTTTACAAGACCTTCATTACATCACGACATCGCCTGGAAGCTCATGAGGAACATCCTGGGAACATTCTTCCAGGATGGATTAACGCAATATTATTCGTGACAATGGAATATTCGGTGCTCTGCATGTGTCGTTGAACTGGGCAAAATTAAATCATGGTTTTGTTAAATTGTGTGCACATTGGGCATTTCTGCTTTGTTTGCAATATGAACTGCCTTATGAGAAAGTGTAAGCCACCAACGGTTGTTGAGCTCTGACACGTAAATAAGTACGGATGCAAACCTATTTACGTTACCTTTTGGACTTAAATGTCAGACTGCTTGAGTGGGGAATTGAACCCGGGACCTTTGAAACCAAAGACGGAGGTCCCATCGCTAAGACAGACACGTAATGTTCGATTTGAAATTCCACAGGGTTGGAACATCGGAATTGGGTAATAGCAGTAGTTTAAGATGTAGATTTTTTTACATATAAAAAAAATTAGTAATGTTTTTTTACCAATTGTCTGCTGCTTGTTTAATACGCACTGAGGTATTCAAGTGTTACGATCATACGGAGAAATTTGTTACTACCTTAAATGTAAGGGAACACTTTTCGGTTAGGGTTGCACACCATGTGCCAACTTGGCGGCAGCCATTTTTGTTTTTGTTCTGACACCTCTACTTTGATTGGATTGTTCAGTGAAATTTATAGGCATCACTTGAAACAAAGGAAAATCTAAGTCAAGAATTCAATTTCATATTTTGTATCACCGGAGCTAATATCGCTAAATACGGGGGGGGGTTTCCACTTCTTTTTTCCTCTGCCCCCTCGGTGATGTTAAACTGCAATAAAAAAAATGCGTTTTAGATCAGTTTAACGTCGTCGAAAGGGCAGATGTGGAGAAAAAAAAAGAAGTTCAGGAATTCCTTCAAAACAAAAATGCTTTTATAACGTTAGACAGTTCTAACATTGAGACAGTCAAATTTAGCAACCATCTTAGTTTCCATGGAACAAATATATCAGCAGAAGATTTGGATTTGGATTCCGTAGCTTAGAGATGATCGTGGGCCTCCTAAATACAGAGGGCCACAGACGCGTCAAGTCTGAATCGTTCTCGATTGAATTCGATCCATCTGAAGAGTGCATACAATTATGTAGACTGTAGTTCACACGTTTCTTGCTGCCTGACGAAGATAGGAGGACTGAAAATGTTTATTTTCGAGTAATGCCTATCAAAAAATCGCAATACTGATGTGATGAGTATTGACATTTTTGAGTTTGAACGTCATTTGTTTGCTCGAAATATCGCTAGCAGTCGACAGGGTGGCCCCTGGTGGGCGAATAAGTCTCCACCACAAACTAGCTACCGAATTGATTTGTTGCAATTGATCTTTCATCACCTTACCATCTCTCGGTGCGCGACCCACCCCATACTAGAAAACGGGAAACGGGCCTCCTACGTGAGGTGAAAACAAAATGGCGGCCAGGCCGTCCTAGTTTTCCCAGCCAGCTCTTGATTCCACGGAGATAGGGAAGGAGTGATGGAAGAAAGCAAATAAAAGGTCTCTAGTTTATCGGGCTTCTGTCAAAGACAGACTTGACTAAACGCATCTGCGATAAAGGCATGGAGAGTCGTATAAAAGCTATTGAGTGCCTTGTAGCTTCTGTAATTGAATTAGATGACAATTAAGGCCGTGGACTGGTAGTTGGGAGTAACTCGCCATTTTCCCATTTTCCTTCCGTGCCCCGACGCATTTTAGCGCCGTAATGACCCCTCCTGATGTAGGAGGAGCACTCCTCTTTTCCCCCTCCTCGTGATGTAGGAGGAGTAGATTCAGGTCAGAGCCATAAACATTGAAGTCTATTCTATGCAAACCGTCGACATTTGGAATCGCTGGCTTGTTCTTCTTCCCCCTTTGCTTCGCCCGTAAAATGGAGCCGCTGCCTTCCTTCCTTTCCATGCTTCCTCCCACGCCAAACTTGCTTCTTGACACCCCAACGGTTCCTTGACCCCCTTTTCACGTAAAACAATGGCGGACGGAGAGGAGCAATAGTGTTAGGCTTTTTTTTTTTTGTAAACGCCCTGGCTGCCATGTCATGAAGGGTTGGTTGGTGCACCATCCACTCTTCCTAACTCTGGAAATTGCACTAGGGCCAATGTCGAGTGGTAGTTTGAATGAAGTGCTGACGCCGGACCGGTTTGTTTGAGAATGCCGGGCTGTTGGCTCAACCGAGCGGACTTGGTGAAACGTGCAGTTGACGAAGTAACGGGAAGAAAAGTAGTCGAGCCCAAAGGATTTTTTTGTGGAGGGTTTGAAGTTTATTACTAGGCCTAAGTAAACATTTTGAGTGTTATTTGAAAAAGAATTATTTTGTCGCCTCGGTACCGGATTTGTAAGGAGTTGGAAGAATATCGCAGAGGTGGGGGGGGGGGGGATTGAGGCTTAATAGTGCGTAAACAGCAAGGTCATTAGCGCCAACCGCAGTCACAGTGCAGTGGTCCGGGTTGCCACTGTGCCGCACATTGTAGAGGTGTTAAACAAACCCCGAAGAAGAGTGTGGGGAATATGAGAATGAATGAAAAAGTTCAAAATTTGCAAAGAATTTCAAAATTCGTTCTTGGATTTTGCAAAATGAAGTCTCCTTACCAACAAGAACATGTAGCCTAAGCCACAATTAGAAACTTTAGGGTAAGTTCATACATTTTTAGTGAAAATATAATCATTCGTTTTTTTTTTAACAGTTCTGTTGTCCCACCTTCATCTTTTTCAGAGTATGGATATCACATTAACGTCTGATGATCACAATACTTCGAAATTCTCGCAAACTGGCGGCGCCAACAATGCTCAAGTATTGTGATCCTTGGTCGTGTGCAATTAGGGGAGGTGCACCCGGGCCGCATCCCTGTAGCAGAATCAGAGCGACACGCGACGCTACGTCACAGTACGGCTGGCTGTGTTGCAGTACGATTTATACTGCACTTTTTTCTGACTGGGTCTTTTTGCGATAATTTCACCAAAAATTGACCGATTTTGACGTTCAAATAACGCCATTTTCACCGTTTTTTCGAGAGCTTTTGAATGGTGCTATTGTCATGACGATAGGTTTGGTCGTTCTCAGTTATTTAGCAAAAACAACCTACAAAGGTCTGGAAAAGAAGTTCTCGTGAGAAACTTGTTCATGAACCTAAATGGGCTTAACTCAAATTTGTGCACAATGCAAAATTCCACCTTCACACCCTACCTATAACCCAGAGGTACCAACCTCTTCCCGCAGACCGTTTTTAGTTTGTAAAAAGCTTGTCGCAGAACGGCTGAAAATATTCTGCTTCTGGGTGCCGTATAGTTTTTTTTTTTTTCGTAAACAATTCAGCAAAACTCGTTACATAGCTCTCCACGCAGCCCAGTAGCGTACAGATAATAACCCGTTTAATCCGACTTAAGTCACCTAACCCAACCTAATCTAACCCGGCCCAACCTAACTTGATCTAACTACAGCAAGAGATGAGCAATAAAGTAAATTTACACATGATCACCACTTTAGTCGATAGCTTCATCTAGATACAGCATTAGCTGCTTCGTCTATAGTTGCACACGAACGCATTTGCTGACTGACCTATCATTACATGGAATTACGGTATACTAGTCTTTTTTTAAGTTCCGTTTGGTGCAGTGAATCTCTTTGCACTACGTAACACTCCGTTCGGAACTCTTCATACTCTCTGTCTTGTGTATTACAGACAGTTTTCAACCGTCTCCAATCATTCGTATTGGACCTACTTGTACTCTCCTAGCCTGTTGTATCCCATACGGTGTGTAACACACTGCCTCCCATCATTCCTAATGTACCTCTTTGTATATCTGCTAGCCCTGCATATCGCAAACAGTATGTAACACTCCAACTGTCAACATTCCTATTGTGTGCGAAGCGTATCTTGAGTCCTGCAGGTATTTCATGAGCGGCTACATCTTCCTGGAGGGAGCGGCTTTAATCGACGGCCGCCATTGTGTTTGTAACCATCTTGGATATCAACACGTTCACTCTGCTACTAAAAATATACAATCGATTGTCTGTGTTCGTTCTGGGGCGAACTCAAGATAGGCCGCGGACACTTTAACAGATTTGTACTCTCCTAGCCTTGTGTATCCTATAGACGGATACGTAGCATGTGAGCTTTTGATGTGAGCGTGTAGATCCCCAGACTTTAGGCGTCATCTCGAACCCCTTTAAAACTCGATTCAATTCTTTAAAACTTCAACAACAAAAGAAAAAGGCATTACTTTTGAGCTTCATACCTTTCTCGTTTTCCGCCCGAACGAATAAAAAAGAACAAAAAAGAAACGGATTCTTTCCTCTACATTTTTTTTTGTCATTGGCTAGTAATATTGTGTAAACTGTAGTGCTGTCTGAAAGGGTTTTCGTGTCTCTCTAGGACAGAGTTGTAACTTCCTCCGAGCGTAGGTCGAAACTGGTTGAAGAATCCGGAGGGGAAAAAATGAAGCAAAGAATAAGAAAAAAATTAAAGTTGGGGGAAAAAAAAAAGATTCTTTTGCAAAATAACTGCAAACCAAACCGAAGGCAGCCGGAAAGGATAAAAAGGGTAGCTGGTATCGATCGGCTTTTTCGTCTACATTTTCACTCTGTTTGCTCGGAGGATGTTGATAGGCAAGAGAATATTGACTGTGGCACGGGGAAAAAAAAAGGAGAAAACAAACCATTTCCGGATGCAAAATGTTCTTCTGAGGGGGATGGAAAAAGAAAAATGTCGTGTGACGTAAACGGGTAAAAAGAAATCAATGTATACCTGCTTGAACTACTGAACTACTGCTATACATAGACCACTTCTAGGAATATATATGACTAGGCCTAACTAGTCATGCAGGCAAATTAGGTAGGCTACCTTGCGTTCAGGCCTTCTATACCCCAATTGTTAACTCGTCCCAACAACCACCGTTAACCATCGTTTAGCAAGGAGTGGACCAGCAGACTGTTTTCGGGAGTAACTATGAACAAGAATTTATAAAGTTGGGGAGGAGAATTCGTGACTGAGACCCATACTGAAACGTTTTACATTCATTCCTATTAGTTCTGTCTGAGTTTATAGAGGGCGCCAGGAGTTTTTATTTGGAAATTTCTACTCAGTTTTCAGCCTAAAATTAAACTAAACTAAACGAGACTATAGCTTGTATTTAATTATTATTAGTTTAGCATAGCTGTAATTCAGTTTACTTTAGATTTGAGGTGAAAAGTGAGCAATAATTACCGGATGGAACGCGTGGCGCCCTCAGAAAACTCGGATGGAACTAATAGGAATGAATGTAACACGTTTCAAGAGGGACGTTTTAGAGTTACAAATTCCCCTCCCCGACCGTATTAATTCTTGCGATGAGTAGTTGGGTGGCGGTGGGGAAGAATGGCTGCATTTAAAGGGCTGGACAGTGAGTCAGTAGTGTACTGGTCATTTCTCTCAACACCTGTTGTGATTTTATCTCGTGTTTTCAGTAGCATACATATCCAATTTTACTGGTACGGAATTCACTATTTGGTGGATAATTACTGAAATGTAGTTCAATAAGTTACACGACGATGACTTGACTTCGCTCGGTAATCAGGGCTGAAACATCAAAATGGTAACATTACTCTTTGTCCCACTGCCAACTGTGATATGGATAAAATTTAGTCAAAATATTTCAATGTCTACATCAGCTAATGAACTACAGCAAAAGCTTTTTCACTTCTTGTACCAAAACAAAACGTTCCATGTTTGTTTTTCCAAAAATTAACAGAATTTCGTACACCACAATGCGTCCGAAAACTCAATGCAACCAGAGCAATGCCGTGAGTTTGTCTTAAATGCTACGAGCTTTGGCCACAGTTCACAGCAATTCTTCGGGATCTTCCTTCAACATTAAAAAAAAACATTATTGTTTTCCACTTGCTTGTTATACTTGCTTGTCTTCACATTCCCATCAAATAGCAGTTTACCCATTTGCTAAGTAGCCAATAATCTAAATATTGTGATGACAGTCACAACGACAGTCTTTCTTGAAAACAATATCATCAACATGTATTTTTATGAAACCACAGCTGCATTTACATGTTGAATCGATCTAAAACGTGAGGGTCTATAATATATTTAAACTGCGCGCCGTCGATAAAAATTGCGCCAAATTTCAGTTCCGATGAAGCGAGATTTCAAATATTTTAAGCATTTTCCACTATAGTTACAAAACTTTTCGGTACCCCTGGTATGGGTCCGCGACAATTCGGTCCAGGACAATTCGGTCCCAAAAAAATAAGACCACGTACGATAATTCGGTACCAAGTCAAAAAAATTTCTAAGTTAAAAAAATAAAATGCCAGTTAAAATTTGAGCAACAACTATTACAAACTATGACTTAAAAAATCAGAATCTTATGTTGAGTGCAATGCCAGTTTCTACTTTTGTTTGCAACTTGAATTTTTTATTTTTTTCAAACTCCCTGGTTATTACGCCTCTTGGTACTAAGGACAGCTTATAAAACCGAGTTCACCCTACAAATTGTATGCAGTAGGGCGGGGGGGGGGGGGGGGGTTTAAAGAAAATGTGACGTATTTTCAGGTGCGGGTTATGAGAAGAACACTGGTGCTACAAAGGGTTACGCTCCCTCCACAGTTCGCATTTTTTAAAATTTGTATAAGTATCATTTGATTCTTGTAAGTCATGGATTTTTTAATTTTTTCAGGAAGTACAGATGTATGATAAGATCTAGGTTTGGAGTTTGTTTAACATCTGTATAATGTGTGGCACAGTTGCAACCCAGACCACTGCACTGTGACTGAGATTGGCGCTAATGACCTAGCTGTCGACGCACAATTAAGCCTCAAACCTCCCCTCCCTTTTGTATCACTGTAGGCTACACTAAAGTATTGCACACCTGCCCGAACTCTTTAAGTGAACTTGCCTCATGTCATGTTGATCGCCACGTACGCACCCATTCGTGTATGCAAACACTCGTTGTTCCCAATCCCCCCCTTTGATAAGTGGACCCTTCCTTCAATGAATGGCCTTCAGAGGATGGAGTGCTCGAGTACAAGGCTGAATTATGGCGTAACACAAGCTTCTCTGCTCACTTGTCGGTTGAATAAGGTACACCGACAACATGTCGACCAACACCAGCTCACACAAATTGTCCTGCGCTTTTTTTCTTTTCCCTTTTTTTGTCCTTGTCCACCGACTGTTTGTTACAGGAGCCGTGCACGAGGCAAACTGGTTCTGTCCAGTCGACGGTGCCAAAATGACCAAAAGAATGGAGCCAGGATCGTAAATTACCGTTCTTCCCTCTTCGGTAGCGCCATGCTGTGAAGGATTGCTGAACTTGAACCTGTCCTATCTTGTATGGTCGATCTTGGAGTATTAGGGCGACATACCTCTTCGTCTCTTTCGTCTGCAGCCCAAAAACTTACTTTCGTCATGAATGACAACTTGGTTTGATTAATGTAGTTCGTTCGTTGTGATTGTTTAAAGTGGCACTATCACCGATTGAGAGTCTGCAGATTCTGGCAACATCTAGCGCTGTCTAGCACTATCTAGCACTTGCTTGCACCTAGTGAAGGAATGCACAGTGGCATTTCTTTGAACGAAACAAACATGCCACGACCTCCTTGATTATTGAGTGAAACTTTGGTACATCTTCGTGCACCTGGGAGCTATCTGTAAAAATTAACAAAATCACCTGCCGCTAGATGGTGCCACGGTGTTTTCGTAAGGTTTTCAATGCGTGATAGTGTTATTTAAAAAAAAAAAAAACACCAAGTGGGCACTGGCTCCCCTCAAAACATTTAAAACATCAGTTTAATTTTCAAATCGCATCAAATTCTTCGCCAGAACGCTAAAAAGACACGTATGGAACAATAAGGACACTCCAAACAAGTTAAAAATTCCACAACTTTGGTACTCACCATAAAACTAATTACAACACAATAGAGCATTGTGGGTATTCCCTTTTCAACATTAAAAAAAAAAACAATTTCCCCATTCCTCAAACACAGGAAAACAAGTGATTTTATGAAGGACTGTCGTCGTTTTTTTGTTATAGTTCCGTACGTCCTCCTGTTATTTCCGACTGAGGCTGATTTTCCGACTCAGATGTTTGGTTGAGGGAAGCTTGTGTCGTCCCCTCTCATATTTGTGTCCTAGTGAAAGCCGGTAAGATTTACATTTGGGATCTATTCTGGACAGTAGATCATAACACGTGATACAGACTCCCCCTCCCCTTACCAGAATTTGTCGCATTGTAAAACTGACTTGCTTCGTCCATGGTTGGGAGTTCAACTGATCAAAACTGATCAGATTCGTCCATTGTTTGGATATCATAACATCAATGGTTCGTCTACTTTGGAAACCAAAAATCAAAATGATCTGGTCGTCTGGAGATCACAACATCAATGATTCGTCTACTTTAAAGATCAAAAGATGAAGGCTGACCTGGTTTGTCTATAATTTGGAGATCATAGCATCATTGGTTCGTCTACTTTGGAAATCAAAAGACGAAAATTGATCTGGTTTGTCTATAGTTTAGAGATTAAGCAAAAGATGAAAACTGACCTGGTTCGACTATAGTTTGGAGATTATAACATCATTGTTTCGTCTACTTTGATTCTCCCTGTGGTTACTGATATCTCATCGTTAAACGTTTCATTACGACTTGGATAACCCAGAATCTACACCATCGTGATATTCGAGACTATAGTTTGTAGCGTTGTACAAACAAGGTTTAATCGCAAGATGAAACATTGTAAAACCGTCAGAAACAATTCGTAATCACCACGTTTTCCCCTTTCAAAGTTTCGTGTTTGTGGATATGTCTTCCATTTTTCCCTACTCCATTAAGTTGATGGCGTCAGGTCTTCTGTTGACGTTACTTTTTTGCTGTTGTAACCGATACAGTCATTTGACCATAAGCAACGCCGCATCCATCTTGCTGGCTCCATTGACGTTACGTCGGATCAAATTGCGTTGTATCTTAATGTTCGTAATGCAAGCGTGCGTCTAAAGTGGGCCCATCTAAACTACTTTCATTAGACGCGTTATTTTTTTTCCAACTCGTGAGTCATGCGTTTCCACGATATGGACACGGGCTAAGCCTTGTATTTTGACAACTGAATGAAACAGATGCCTGGTCCATCCATCCGTCCCGTAATTCGAAACGCCAAGCATGCTAAAATGAAAAATGCTGTTTGGTGTGTGACGTGTGGTGATGGAGACGGCGCACGTGTTGGTGTCTTTTCGATGCTTGCAGGTCAGTTCCCTTTGGGTTTGAAGTGGGGCGCTGGTGGGTGGGGGACAGTGCAAATTTGTTCACTTTACCCCCACCCAGTTATTCTAGTGTTTGTGTTCCTTCCCAGCTCTTCAGTTGGGGGGGAACGGGGAGATGCATCTCTCTCTTTTCCCGGAATATAAACACTCCAGTGAAATGTAATAAATATTATGTGATAAAAGAAAAAAGTGGCGTCCATTGTCCCCCAATTCATGTCACCTCAAATGGTGACGAAAACCTCGGATGGGCTCCGTCGCGGGAGGTCTGCCCTTGTTTGAATCAAGTTTCTTGCACATGATTTTCCTCAAAACAACGCTGTTATTTAAAGCAAGAATTTGGCGACGTTACGTATTGATTTGGACAACTTGAAATTCTTTCTGTGACGATAAATCGCTGAGGTTACTTTTGATTTAGAAATCCGGATGAACTCTAATGGTCACTGCTAATTTACATGCTGAACTCGATGAACGCTGACAGCATGTACCACAGTGTACCATCTCACCTCCACATTCTGACTGGCCGTAGTGTGTATGACAGTAGCTCAATAATGTATCTGAAACATACCTACAAAGGAGAAAGAACCCCCCCCCCCCCAAGTTTCAGCCAATTAAAGTAGTGATATCAGAACAAAAATTGCTAACACCAAGTTGATACATTAGTTGCCGAGCTATCCCACTGACTACTGGATCAAAGGTTAAATGAAAAACCTGTCCATTGTTTAAGTATTTTTAAGTGACCAGAGCAAATTTATGCGCATTGAACCTGGCTGGCTTTACATTTTTATCTTAATGCTTGGTTGTGCACAAACCGTACCAAGAATGTGTAGGCTAACTAGCTGCTGTCAGTGCAGTCTTCAGCATGCCCACCTACACGTGTAACAAGATTGCTTCTTTTTTTGCTGTTGTTGGAAGAAGCCCAACGCCTAGTTTATTTGCCTGTAACAATTGTGATTTGTTGCCCACTGGCCTGTTCATTTAACCATTACAATGGTTGTTGCACTATTAAGCGTTACTTTCTGTCCGTTGGTAACCCAGAGGTGACTTTCAACTTGTCTTTCTTTTCCGTTTGACCTTATTTTATTTTCCATTTCGCTCCTATAAACTGATGCTCTAAAGGACTTGTTGTCCTGCATTTGTACGAGCCATTGTTTAAAACTGTGATGACAAGAATAGAAACACCGGTTCTCGTTAGATCCCCGAAGTTAAGCAGCATTGGGCTGGATTGATACTTGGGTGGGTGACCGCCTGGGAATCTGGCTGTTGCAGACATAGGGCCTTAGGGCTTCGGGCAGATGACCAGGAGTGGTTAACGCTCGTTAAACCCCTTGAAACCCTTTTTGACAAGAATAGACCATTGTTTTAAAGTGTCCATCCAAGTAACTTGTCAGCTCCGAGGAGTTCCTCACTTTAGGTCAGTAATCCGTGGAATTCCTTACTAATCCCTGGAAATCTTTTGTAATCCTTGGAAATCTTGGAAGGCTACATCATTTTTTGAATTGAGCCACCATACTTTCAGCAAACTTTTAAGCCAAACTACAAGTTTTAAACATTCGCTTACCACAACAGTAATACACTTGAATGTTACTGTACAATTTTTAAACAAAAAATAGTATCATTCCAACAATGCACCAATTCCGTATTCTTAAGTATTGTTGCTTAAAATGTTTGTAGTTTTGTAACAATCGAACGCATGGAACGTCCACGGCTTAAACAAAGTAGGGACACCACAAGACGCCGCGCCTTCGGTATTGTTGCTTCCCCGATCGCTACTCTAACCGCTTGCCAAGCTCATTGTTGCAAAAGAAGGGTAATAACTGGTTTGTTGCATTGTTGTATTGTTCACATTCGTGCATTGTTGTGTTAGGGGACTCGGACAAGACAAGCGTTTTATCATATTTGCTTTGCAGTGTCATGAATAGGCTACGTCTATTTTACTTTTTTTTAATTTCAAATTAGACGTGAATTGGTCTTGCACAAATTAGGTTTACGTTGCATTGTGTTCTTTGCCCGGTTGGGGCTGAAACTGGTGCGAATTTTCCGCCGCACCGTATTATTAAGCATCCCATAGCCATCAACTCATCACCATTGCAACATCAGCACACTGTCATCATCCGGCTGCAGTAATCCTGACAATGCTATCATTATCATCATTCAGTGTCTCGGCAATGTAATCTTATTTCTATGCCTTCACGGATTAGGCTTAAAAGGTTTGAAACTTCGCATCCTGTTCTCTCAAGCCTGCAAAAATCCCACTGTGTGAAGGTCACAGCAACATTCCTGCTCTAGAGTCAAGAGGGTGAATTATTACTTAAAGCGTGGAATTAAAGTAGACCTACGTTGCTAGGGAACACAGACTGAAGTAGTGATTGAGGGAATCCTATTGACATAGTTCTCATGTTGGTCGACAGAGAAGCATGAGATGTGTTGGGAAGACGGAATCGCGTCGTCTTGTTGATTTGTTCGTATCCGATTGTTTCCTGTCGGATTTTCTGAATGCTGACTGCTTTGCTTCCTTCCTAAACTTGGGTTCCTCTGAAAATGGTGATTGTGAATGGACTCACAGGAAACTGTTTTTGTCGGATGTTGTTTCCAAGTTGCTATCAGGAAAAAAAACATTGTAATTGGAGTAATTAGCCTTGCAGGGGTGTGGTCAAAGTTGTTTAACCCAAAAAGAGTATACAATCGACGCATACAAAAATACACAAAGCATATACAAACAATGCAGTGTTGATGAAATGAAACTGAAACCAAAAGCAGGCAGCATTTATTGACATCGACGCTAATTAACTGTATGGTTAACAGGCTTTGCTTTTGAAGACAAAAGGGATTAAAGATGTTCAGTACTCATTTGGCAATGAAGTATTCGAGATATAACAGCAAAAACACTGTTACGACACTGTCCTTTGCTTTACAACAGATAAGTCCAGTGTTAATTTTGGATTTTTGCCAAGAAGGGGTTTTTTTCAGGGATGTACACTCCGATTCGTCCTTGTTTGACGCACCTTTTCCAAAGTGTATCATGGTGATTTAAAAATTTAAAAATAAGACTTCAATCCACATGAGCTACACGAATCACCTGCTGATTTAAAAAGGTTGCAAATTTCGTCGAATAAATAACAACTTTTAGGTCAATTCGCCTAACTATTAAATAACCCATTCTGTCCATCGACTTGTGTGTTGAAATCGTTTTATTTCGTAAGGGCAAACGAGTAGGCGTTTTTAATTCCGTTTAAATCGAAAAGAACAAATAAAGTCCGTTATATGAAGCATTTTATATATGTTATTGTGTAGGGAAGCTACAATCATAACCGTGTTTTTTTTTAACTATTTGACGCGACGCCGTTTATCATTAAAAGTTGCAACACTCGTAAAGGTGGATGGAAATTACAGTGAATGTTTGTAACAACAATGTGCTTGCACTTCTTCACGATGTTGACAAAGCATGACGTCACAATCATTATTGAAGCACGTCTTTTTCATTGTTTCAAAAGTGTCCATTTTCAACATGTAATAACCTTCTGAAGCGCTTTGGCTAAACACTGAGAAAAGTTAATTTTCAACTTATTGGGAATTAATTGTTGCAATAAGAATAGAATCAGTAGGCACAACAATGTCTTGAATAAGTCCATGTATGCTTGTTTTTCACATTGTTCACTATTGCAACGATCAACTCCATTAATTTAAAAGTGGATACTTTTTGCGGAATACAAACGTACAAGAAGGACCAGTGGACCGCAATCATACGCCCTATGAAAGTATCCAAAGTTTATTTACGTTAGTACAGTCTTATCTGCTAACATCACAAATTCAAAAAACTTATCAGCTCAATCACTGATACAGTCCCTGGAAAATAAGCTCGTACCAGCTCACTTGCTAACATTGATTGTGAATACGCAGTTATTTAAGTTTTTAAAAATAAATGCAAAGAGAAGATTTGTAGAGCCGGTTATGAATATATTCTGTCTACAAAGGGTTCGCGAGGGTGTATTCTGTCTACGGTAAGAAATAAACAAAGACGACCATCAGTCACAAAGATTAAGCACGTTGGCACAACGATACCTAAAATGCGATTCATATCTTTTTAAAATGCTTCCAGTCTGAATTTGTTGAATTTGAATTTATTCACTACGTGAGTCTGTAAGCTGGTGGGCAACAATGAGAACCACACATAGGTGGGATAACAGAGGTGAGATAAATCGGATATTGTATGAAATCTCGTGAGTTCTGCCAATACGGATTTCATACAATATATGTTGCACCTTTGGGCATAAAAAAAAAATGATCGTTTTCGTTATAATGGGACTTTAAACAATGCCATTCAACAATGCCACTCTTTGGCATCAACAATGGATAATTCCTTCCACCTTCAGTGACGTTTGTTCTTATTTACAACAATGAAAAAGTTTGCATGTTGTCGCGCCACTTGAACCTCGGTACAGTGCGATCATTTTTTATGCTCAAAGGTGTGTACATAAGCCACTAATAAATGTATTTAAATGTATGAGCCACAAATAACCATTGTGCTGACATGCCCTTTCTTTCATAAATTCCTTCCTTCCTTCGTAGTTCGGGGATGAATATTCTTAGCTATATACGAGTTTTTGACGAAGGCATCATTTTGCGTTTGGAAAAAGTAGCCCCCCCCCATGATACATTTTGTTTTCTGCATTTTTAGGGGGAAATTCTAAGAGTGAAATTGGGAAAAATTGTTCCATTCTGGAATTATATTTACCCCTACCGCTCTTTTAATTGACCGTTGGGGTGACCCCCCCTTGCAAAGTAAACACAAAACCCGAGTATCTGACCATGGCAAGAAACTGACCTAAATAGATATACACTAAACAAATAACACAACGGATTAAATTAGCCAATCGCATTCCCTATCTCTCCTTGACTTGAAATTGTTTAGGCGCGATATAATGCTAACGAACTGTATTGTCCAGGATAGAAGGGCGTTACGTTTCACAGCATACACCAACAACAACCACCCCAGCCTGCCTCCCTATCTGCAAAATGCACATTGTAACAATGACCCAGTATGTCAAGGTGTTTCCTCTGGACGGCCAACGGCTGCTGTACTGCAATAACCGGCGGATCTGAGTTGTGGCTAGCTGGGTCAAAATCCGGGAAGTGTGCGATAAAGGAGTGATAGAGAAGTTGGCCCGAGTCTGAGGAGTGAAGGGAGCATCGAATAATTGGTGTGACCCAACGACGGTTGCGACGTGGGTTGAGGCTGAGCCAGATTCGTTGTTGTTTGTCCTCTGTTTTGTTGCTCCGTAATTATTATTTCATCAAGTACGACTTTGATGGTATCGCCACCTCGGATGGAAAAATCTTCTTTTTTTTTTAAATGCCGTGAAATGATTAGAGCTTAGCCTACTTTTGTTGAGACACAACAGCTTCCTCAACTCTACCGATGATCCAATCTTGTTGGGATCTTGTCTTCCTGGAGGCTTAGTGCTAATAGTATAGTGGGCAAAACGGCCTGTAGGTTGGAACGTGTTGTGTTTCAGGCGAAATTGGTTCAGTCTTTCTGTATAGCATCGCGATGTGGAGGAAAGTTTGTTTACATGTATTAGGCGACGTGTGACGTTGCGCAAAACTCTTATGGGTGGCATCAGAATTATGTGTTTTGAAAAGGAATATTTTAGGTGAACCGAGTTGGTGTTCCTCCATGAAGAATTAATTTCTTTTCCTTCCGGTGGAATAAACTGAAAATAAAAATGTGGTAAAAGTTTACAAACAAGGCATTTACTAAAAAAAATTTTTTTAATTGAAAATAAATACTGTAAACTTTCAAATGCACCAACATTGGTGAAAACGAGTTGTTTTACGAGACTTAGAGTGACTGACGATACCTCCTATTTCTACCCTTGATTTCTGAGCTGAATTCTCACCAGTGACGGCGTCAGGACTGATTTGTTTGGGGGGAGGGGGTCGGCAGAGGTCACATTTGAAAACAGAATGGGCCAGGGACTTTTATTTCAAGGCAGCCACATTAGGCACTTGTATTCCGTTTAATTCAACTTAAACGTAACGTAAGCTTCAATGCAGTCTAATTCTTTTGTAAAATATGCCCCGTAAACACACAAAATAAATTAGTGCAAACTGCTACAAAAATAAATAAATAAATTTAAATGAATAATAAAAAAAAAATGAAAGCTCAGTTTATTCATTTGATGTCAAGTTTAGCCTGCAATTTAATTTAGATTTTTTTTCCAGGTGGTGACCTGAGTGTTGGGATCAGGGCGGCCGGCGGGGAGAGCGTGAAATATATATATATATATTTTTTTTTTTTGGGGGGGGGGGGGGAATCATGGTCTACCCTGGCCCACCCCTAGCGCCGTCATTGATTCTTGTATTCAGTTTTTAATACCATTTTAAAAACTGGATACGATAGTTCAGCTCAGAAATCAAGGAAGGTGGCGGTATCTTCAGAGTCCAGTAAAACAACTCCTTTACACCAATGTTACTGCATTTGAAAGGTTAAAGTGCCAATTATGTTTGTATACTTTTACCTGACTTGTATTTTCAGGTTTTTACACCGGACGGGAATAAGTTGTTGCCATTTTCAGTTTTTTCGTGGTTTTGAAGTTGGATTCGGGCACTGGTATACCCAGAAATTTGTTTGGTGGGGGGCAACACCAAACACATTTCTGGGTGTACCACTGCCCAAGTTCAATTTCAAAACCACGAAAAAACTGAAAATGGCAACAACTTCTTCCCATCCGGTGGAAAAACCTGAAAATACCTGAAACCTGAAAAAGCTGAAAGTGGAATCATAGTTAAGCAGTTATTGTTTGCAGAGGTAATTTTTTTTTCAGTTGTTTTCATACGGGCCTAATCCTCATTCCCAAAGCCTTGATACGGGTCTAATCCTTCATTCCCAAAGCCTTGCAACAACAGACTAATTAAAATCAACAATTCGCTACGTTTTCTGCATAGCCAGCCAGCCACACTCCCTCTTAGAATTTGGTCTTGTTGATTCGTACGTCAACAAACAGGGTAACTGCAATTGCTTAAGCTTAATCAAAGAAGCTGCTCGAGTCCAAATTACAGTTTGGTAGGATAGAGAGAGAGAGATACGAGTTCCTCAACGGCTGGGAATTTTGTCTTACCGTCCAAATGCTTCGCTTGTTTTTACTTTCTCAAGAACAAAACAACTCGAGACGCGAAACAACCTCGACTATTCTTTTTGGTTATTTTATTTTTTTCTATTTTGTAGTTTTTCAACATTTTTGCTCGAACCAAAACCCATCCAAGCAGCCAAATGCAACAACAGAAAAATCAATGGTCCCCTAATGTTTGTCGCCAAGAAATTTGGCAACAACATTCCCCCACAACCACAAAGAATCAAGAAAGAACCAGAAAAAGTGAGAAAAACCTCCGCAATGATCAGCCGAGTAATCTAAAACTCTAATGCGTTTTTCTTTTTTTTTTCCCCCGCTCTCTTTCTTTTTCCCTTAGCAGTTTTTCTTTTTAATTTTTTATTTATTTTTGTGTTTTTTTTTTTTTTTTTTGGTTAGTCGTTTCTTCCCATGCGCGCGACAGGCGGCGACAAGAAAAATGTTGATTAGGCTGTTCCAGGAATTGGACTTCCAACCTAGTCTCGACTAACTCGTCATCATTATCATCACCGTGGTGTCACAAGGAGCGCCATTATCGTCACCGCGGTGGTGATGTAGCTTGGAATGTTATTGGTTGTCATTTAGGCCTAGAAACCAGTCGGTTCGATCGTTTAGGTCCACCGCAAAGAACGCGTTACTTGCACTCACGTACAGTCGTTGAACGCACGCGATCAAGATGTGTGCTGTATAAACAAGATGGCTGCCGTGTTTCAAGATGGCTGTCACTTTCAAGATGGCTGCCACGTATCAAGATGGCTGCTGCATTTCAAAATGTAAATCTTGCACGCACGCGGTCAAGATGTACGCTGTATGAACAAGATGGTTGCCACGTTTCAAGATGGCTGCCTCGTTTCAAGGTTGCTGCTGTATTTCAAGATGAAAATCTCGCACGGACGTGATCAAGGCGTTTGCTGTATGAACAAGACGGCTGCCATGGTTCATGACGACTGCTGTGTTTCAAAGATGGCTCCTAGTGTGTTGTGGGTTTCGTGCAAAGTCCTTCCGAAATGGCCATTTCAGCACTTTTCACGTGCTTTCTTTAATTCCTAACTGAATTTTATGCTCGCAAAAAGAGAGAGTGTGATACTTAAGAGGATTTTCCACAACTAAAGCACTTTTTCCCCCGAATTTATCGATTTGTTTTAATTTTCATCATTTGCAGTATATCAATCTTGACTAGGCTGCTGGAAGTGGAGAGAAAAATGTTCGTTCACCTTTAAGTTAAGCTAGACTATTCGAATAAAAAAAGGTGAACATTTTGCGAATTCATTAATTTAGTTGGGTGAAAAAAAAGTAAAAATTTTGAAATGTGAAAAAAAATGTGAAAAGGAGGTGTGAAGCTAGTAACACCTCGGTGAGTCGCAACGTTGCTCTGTTCCGTAAAAAAAAAGGTTAAACGACGGAATGGTGAGGCGAGAATCCCAAAAAAAAAAAGAAAATTGATTTTCTGAATATTAAGCTATAGTGTCTGCGGCCTATCTTGAGTTCGCCCCGGAACGACACAGATAATCAGTTGTATGTTTTTGGTAGCAGAGTGCCTTGTTGATATCCAAGATGGTTACAAAAACAATGGCGACCGTCGATTAATGTCGCCCCCTCCAGGAAAACGTAGCCGCTCATAAAATACTTGCAGGGCTCAGGATAAACCGCGTACACAATAATCTTTCGAATACATCTATTGACCAAGCTATCTGGATCGATTGGATAAACGCGTGTAAAGTGAAGTATATCAATCCGATCTGAGACACTGGATAATGAATTCTTGCTGAGAAATATTCTTTGGTTTTTTCTCTTCCATCATTAAAGATAAATTCCTCCCGATTAGCTTTCCTGCACGAGCTAGTTTTGCAACGCTACTTCAGACGCATGTTATTGTTGCAAATCATTCATTTTCCTATTTCTCACCTCACGAGAAACGGTTTTGCTACATTCGCTCTAACCTATGTAAGTGTTGCAAAACCTATTTTGCGCAGGATGCTCGAATATAGTGAGAAGGTATGTCCTTTTAAGAAGAAACTTTCATTGTTGGCTGCTTCGTTACTGCGCGGTAGTGGTAAAATCACGCTAATTTGAAATTACAAAGCCGCTTCTTGTAGCTTCTCGCCAGCGTGATCGTATTGCATAAATGTACCCTATTGGCAAAACAAGTTGTTGCAAAGTGGGTTAACTCCGGTTCAAAATATAAGCAAGTAATGATATTTTTATTGCTCATGGCTGCTTCGACGACAGGAAATTGGAAGTTAATTAAGAAATGACTTCCAAATCGAACAACGTGCATGAAACAACAACAAATGATAAGAGTCATATCGCCGGAAATTGTGTTATCAAAGAAAAAAAATTATCGTTCGTATGCTGGGGACTTCCTCTTGACAGGTCAAGAAAATCCAGGCACGAAAATGCCATTAGTAACGAAGTCAAGGATTTATGTTTTTTTTAGGAATGATTAAACAAAAACAAACAAAATGCGTGCACTTCACTTGCTATTCTACTAAAAAATCCGTTACGGGAATTACTTTGAAACTCATTGCCAACATTCTTTTTTAATTTTCCCTGATCATCCATTTCGCACGCTTTCAAAATCAAGATACAGTATTTCGCTAATTTCTGATATACACCCGTCTATCTTCTTCAAGCTCTTCTAAGGTGTCTACTGTCCTTTGGTTACATCTCTCCTGTTTGTTGTGGTGTCAACGGGTTTCAATATGGCAGTTAGTGTATAGCCTCTGATATTTACAAGGATTTGAATTTGGCAATTGCTGTCGCCTCTGATATTTACGAGGATGTTGTGATCCTGACCTCTTCTCAGTACTTGCTCTACTCCATTCGCATACATCTACCATGCGTCCTTTCAACAACTTTAGGAAGCTTGAAGGGTATGACGAATGTGGAGGTTTTCTTTAATTTTGTTAGGGCACACTTTGTATTCGATGCAAAAATGGGTATTCTTCATAATCTACACAAATAGGGTTTCTGTAGGTTTGACGCGCTCCCAACCAAAGCCGTGGCCCCAGAAGGTGAGAAGGACAATTTTGCTAGGTAATTCCAGTCCAAATTCCTGGTATCTTTTACATGCCACAAACGACATGACCACGAGGCACCACAGGGTCATTCTCTTCTCGAAAATGCTAGGGTGGCTGGGGTTAGGCTTAAACTCAGGATCTCCTCACATGGGGTAATCACGCTAACCATTAGGCTACCTTGTCCCGTCATACAAATAGGTATACTTTATTAAGGAAAATTGGAAATAAGCCATCAGCAAAAGTTATACACTAGAAATAACGTAGTTCAAGTAAGCCACCTTTATGCACTTACGTTTCGTCGGAGTGGCATGACCCGGATTCGAACCGGCTACCCAGTTCGCGCCCAGATCTCTTGCATAGCGCCTTAAATTTCTCTTGAGTCTTTTGATACTATACTATAAATTGCAATTTTCTTTTCTCTCCCGAACTAGACTGGTACTGGATAAGCTCCTACTTTCGTTCTTTCTTCTTCGATCTTTCATTCCAAAGAGGCGATCGTATCCCTTCCACTCTACTAATTTTCTTTCCCCTGTTCCTCCCCCCCCCCCCCCAACACCCTTCTCTGACCTCCGTGGGATCTCACGCGATGCGAACGCGGAATCGTCTTCCCCCCCCCCCAATTTCCTCCAACCACCCTACCGCCGATTCAGTCGATAAAAAGAAGGGGGGGGGGGAAGGATAAAGAACCAAGCGATGGTAGTAGTAAACGAAAGTGCAAGAGTGGAAAAAGGATAGAAAAAAATACTTTAGATCCCAGAATAGCTGAAGTTATCTGTCTGAAGTGCGTGGTCTGGTGTTGGAAGCGCTTCGCTTGAGTTGGCTAGAGAAATCGAAAAAGACCAATCGGATTTCTCTTTTTTTTTTTTATTATACATATTTTTTTTGGGTTGCACTTTTATCTTTTATTTTGATTTTTTTTTTGCTAAACTCGTGATCTTTCTTCCTTCTCAGACGATTTTAAGCATGATTATTTGAAAAGGAATGGTCACGCTACGGAACATGTTAAAGCTCATTTGCCATTTTGTGTTGCTGTCCGTTGTTACGTCCGTATAACCACGATTTTGTAAATGGTTCCGAAAGGAAACTCAGACAGTATTTGACAGTATTCAGGCTCCGTCCTATGATGTGCTACTATGGTATGACAGTCCCAGCTCGGTGAATTTTTGTATTATAGGCTGCTAAAAAAGGAATATCTTTCTCTCATATAAGTTCTCCATAAGAGTGGAAACCAAAAGTCGATGCAGGTGGGAGGGGTTTATATTTATGTTTTTAACCTCTGAAAATCGTACTCGGTTTTTTATTTTTATTTTTATTTTTAGGTGGCACTTCCTTGCAAAATCTGATGAATTTGTAAAACGCGTATTTTGTACCTGGTGTTCGCAGGCACGAAATAGTAACCGAATTTCCGAAGTTGTAATGTGTGGACTGTGGACACATAGTGGAATAAAATTACGTGCGTTACAAAAAAAAAAAAAAAAAAAAAAATGAAAAAATAATAACCTACCAAAAATAAAAGGATTCAGAAGAAACACAGAATCAGGTCATTTTGCTTTTTTTTTATTTCACTGTAATAGAAAGCTTTTTTTCTAAAAAATCAGTAAAAATTCACAGTACTATACTTTGTTCCAGATTATGTTTTCAGAAAACTGACTGTATGACACCACTTTTTCTTCCACTACAAGTGCAAAAAATCCACAAACGTCCATTCGTAAACTCTAACAGTAACTTTGTTGAGTCTACAAGTGTGATATCCACATGTTTTAGCACTATTAGTGCAAGGAAACGAGTCGTCATTCAGTCAGTTTTTCTGAAAACATAACGTGGAACAAGCTATAGCCAAGTTACATTGTTATTGCTGGCCATTCTTTGTCTGAAGGGCCATCGTATTGCCTAAGAACAAGCTGCTGTTAGCTGCAGAACGGTACGTTTAATACCTAGCGTGAAACAAAAAAGTATTTTTTCGCGAGAAACAGTTCGAGATTTTCGATAAGTGCATCAGCAACGTCATTGACTCGATTCGTGCCATTTTTTCTGATTCTCGCATGTCATGTTTTCATTGGCGGTTGATTTTTGCTGGACCAATTAGAAGATGCGCCTCTAGGATAGACAAACAAAGGAGCATACTCATTATCAAACGTAAGCCGTACCGTTCGAAACTTGTATTGTTTTGGAGTGCATTAGGCTGTAAGAATCCAATCGACAATGCGGCTGATAATGCGCAACGTTTGTTGTATCGTATCAACAGATGGTCAGCACAATAACAAGCGGGGGTCGTGAAAGGACGCCGCTGTTTGGTTTCGAAGTAATGTCGTCACCAACTGTTGCATCTCGGGTAATCTCGCCCGTTCTTTGCGACCGGAAATAGCTCTGCTATAGCTCCGACACGTTGCATTGAGTGGACTGACCTACAGTCGAACATCCCTGTGCTAGAGTACAGTGAATCTAGAGTACAGTTGCTTTGTCGTTGTTGTTTCATCGTTTTGGTTGCTTGATTTCGGTGTTGTTTCTGGTTTCTTGATTCTGATGTGTATTTCTCATGCTAACACTAGCATACTATCCTAAAGCTATAGGAAATAATAAACGGTGTGGACAGTTAAGTATCAGGCATTTAATATGAGCACAAGCAGTAATATGTAACACATAGCCTGTTTTACATAGCGAGACGTGATTGGCTGTACAATACTGTATAAAGACAAGATGCACCACATTATTATCAAATCAGGGTAGAGCAAGGTATAAAACCAAACTATGACAATCGAACAGTGTGTGCAAACAAGGTGCACACACCAGTAATTAAATAGCTAACCTGGGAACAGATCTGATTCCGTGCCTGAACTATTCCTGAAAATCTTGACTGAAAACAGCATTGTGCTTCCTTTTGAGGGATAATATCCTTCCTGAACACCCGCTTTCCCAGTTATTAGCCCCGAAGAAGCAATGGTCTAACAATGCTTTTTCCAAACTATGCGTAATTATTGGCCCACACTTTTTAAATCATTAAAGTTTCAGCGCCCATTAAGGAATATCGTTGTGGCTGTAGTGCTACTGCTATACAGTGATTTTCGAATTTTTATTTGTATTTATCCATCTTCCACGAAACTTAGCACATCAGTCGACAATGAGTATGTTCCGTTGGGTCTTTTAAATTTTATATTATAGGAGGTACATACAGATTTGGGGTTTAACATTTCTATAATGTGTGGCACAATGGTAACCCGGACCACTGCACTGTGGCTGGGGCTGGGGCTAACGACCTAACTATCGATGCACCAAAAGCCTCACACTTCCCCCTCCCCCCTCCAACGAAACGTCACAAACTTGACGGCATATTTGTTTTTTTAATGACCCTCGTTACGACGCCATCAAAACGACGCCAAGGCGCTTTCCCTCTCGCTCACCGTTCGCAATTCGCTTATCGCTAGCTAGTTACTGACGCCCAACTGCACCCTCACCTCTCTTCGTCTTTATAAGGTCTTGTGTTGCCCGGCCCCAGGCGAGACTTTCTTTCGGCCTTGACTACCGTTGAGATCATCGTTATTAGATGGAGACAAATAACCCTCTCCGTGGCTTCGTTTCAATTTGCCAGAGAAATGGCTTCGGCCCCAGCCACGCAACAAGAAAAGCCACTTTACCAAACAATTTTTTTTTTGCGCGCGTGCGTCCGTAGTATTTATGCGATGGAAAGTTCTTGTTTAAAATTCTGTCTGCGACGAACATATTGTCTGCCAACTTCTACGTGAAGTTATTTTCTTCAGAGGTAAGATAGATAAGACAAAAAAAAATGCTATTATTTGACGCCCAATGTCTATGTTTTTGAAGGGCATATCCTTGTCAACAGACTATTTGTTTTAAAGGTACACTATCAAGGCCAAATAGTCGGTCACTGTGACTGTATTTACGTGTCTTACAGCAAAATCGTTGCAGTACCGTAGCCAGGCCCGGACTGGCCATAGTGCCAGGGTGCCAATGGCACACAGGCCCTCCTGTTGATTCGTAATGGGACCTTTTTAGATTTTATAGCTACAAATGAAATTTCTGTTATTGACGAATTTTTTATCGTTGCAACTTCAGGGTTGGTCTTAAAATCTGATTATCCTTTCCCTGATCATTTCATTGCTATCTTTATATTACGAGACTATAAAAACAGCTAAGGGACCGATCATTATTTATCGCCTGGCAGTCTCAATCGGCACATAAAAAGTGCATTTTTTTGGGGGGGGGGGGGATATCACATTATTTTTGGACATTGAGTGGGGAAGTCAAGATTTTTTTTAGGGTTTTGAAGGGAGGAGGGTGATTGAAAATTCTGGTGGTCACATTTTTTTATTCCCTCTGCAACCCCCATCCCGCAAGCCCTTAATAATTACCGGACTTTTATAAGCTCGCATAATTTCTCAACACTCCCCCATGGAATTGTGTTTGGGGGTCTTTTTAAAACGTCGGGGCACTTGGGTCCCGGGGGCTGCCAGTCCGGGCTTGACCGCAGCTAAGGAATAAGTAAGCGTTATGACATTAACAAGCATTGGCGTTTGCTGTCTTTCAAAAATGAGAGGGGGAGGCACAGCAAAAAAAAAAGGGCGACAGAACACATTTTTGACTGCTAGTACTCTTTTTTTTTTGTACTGTGCTATTTCTATCCTCTGGTTATGAATGATAACCGCTTTATCCCCGGAAACCTTGCGTAGCTGCTCCCTGACGAAAATCTCGACAATCCCCGATGGGGGCAACGGCAGAAAAAAAGGACATCTGGGGTCAAAAGTAAACGCGGAGAGGGTGGGGGACGTGCCCCAAGTGCCCCACTGTGCGTACGCCCTTGTTAGAAGTTTATAAAAGATGCATGCACAGGTCACAGTGTCACGGTTTGTTATGTCTATGTCTTGGCCATGATAAGGCGTCTTCACGTGATGTGATGGTTTTAAATGTACTTTCTCAAGTAGTCAGCATTGCGTTTCAGTGGCGTTTTAGCGCGGTGCGAATCAGGGTGCAGGAACTTTTTGTCGGGAACTGCCGTGTATCTGAATCCACGTTAACGTAAACCCTATCGATTTCATATTTTACACTTTTTGGACATAAGTTGATAAAGCAAAAAAAAAACTGGGCGAAGTGTTTTTGACATCAGACGTCAAAATTAATCAGGAACCATCAATCAGGACTGCCATGTGAGAGGCTACCATGCTCCTTCAGCAGCTATGGGAACTGTTCTGGCCAATATTCTGTTTATATAACCTGTTAAATATCATTTATTTTTAATTGCTTGTTTAACATCGCAATTTTAAACTAGATGAATTCCACAAATTAATTGCTCCGCTTACACCATGCATGCCTGCTGTAAATCTTATTCTCATTATATAAATTAATGACATTTATAATAATTCTAACTGAATATACAAATTATTATTGCAAAGTACTTTTTGTATTTAATTGTTAGCATGTTTTGTGTTTTTTGCATGGATACTTTTGCATGCGGTGTTGTATTTATGACAAAATTGTACATGTACTGTGGTAATTTATTATGGCAACCGCCAGTCTTGTAGTGCCCTATGGGCGATTCGACTGAAAAAATAAAGTTAAAGTTAAATTCGGACAAACTTTCGGCCCCCTACTATGATCGGAAGTTTCCTGGTTCATATCTCCGTTTGGGACCTCCCTTTACCGGGTATTTCTTCTTCTCAAAAAAGTGGGGCAAATTAACATGTTGTTAATAAAAAAGTAACATTAGGAAGAAATAAAAAAAAAAAAATTGATTCCAGCTGTCCCTGATTTTTTCCCCGTTATTCATCCCCTTATTGACTGGCCTAATTTAGCATTTTTATTAAATTTTAAATTAAATGGCGTGACATGTTTAACTCAGGGTCGCTAAATTCGCTAACTGTATCTGGGGAATTCTCGATTATTTACGAAATTCCTCATGATCATTTGTGAGATTCCTGAAATTTACGCTACTGTTTCCTACCGTTGTCATTGCCACGATTTTTGAAGTAGCCTTAAGCAACATGGACGTTGTGTGCTTAGTGACTCATAAACCCACACCTTCCTCCGTGTTGACGACGCAATTCTTCGAAGGCAAGTCAAGTTCTGCCTATTTTTCTTCATTCCTACCTACGCTACCCTTGAAATTTCTTTGGAACGTTCCTTCAGGTTCTTTTACACTCGGCCTTGGGTTGCAATTAATTTTTTCTTTCTCTCCCCAAAGTCAAGCTCGTTCCTTGGCCCTTTTGTATTGAGAAGCCTTCCCTTCTACGAGAACAATGCCAGGGTCAGTTTGTCCAGGCTGTCCCAACGTCTACAAGGGGAGCTTCTCTGTTTCAAAACCCCCCCAAAAAAAAATAAAAGAAAAAGTTTTAAAAAATAGGGGAAGGTGAGGAATGGTAGGCGTCGGTAGAAAGTTAAGAGACGAGGCCACCTGGGGCGCTGCCTACCTTTTCGTTCTTGGCAGGTAGTCACAGGTGACTGACTACCTTTCACACGTGACAGGTGTGGTAATGAAGGTGGTCGGGGTAGAATTTCAAGGCAGAGTAAGTGCTTTGGCTGCAAGCGATAAACACAGACATGATGCTGCAATGAGAACGTAACCTTTGTCTATCTCTTCCCCGGAATGTGTGTTAGCTCTCAACCTGTAATTTCAAACGTGGTGCCGAGTTGGTGAAAGGGTCAACGTAGCTCCGTTTTGTATGTGTACAAGCGTATATCTTTCAGGTGCGTTGGGTGGCACTGTTTTCGAATTCAGTACAAGTTATGAAACGGCAACGTGTCTATCAATAAATCACTGTACGATCTGTTTTTAAAAGGTACAGGGAGGAAAAATATGGAGAAGGGGGAGCGTAAGGTTAGTTGCGCGGTTACAGTTTATTACGGAGAATTCTTATTACCCCGTCATAAATAATGTCATTTAAGAGATGCGCTATTGGCTAAACAAAATTGCGTGTCGCTGGGGCGGATGTACTTGCACTATGCTGAAAAACTAGGATGAATGAGAATTAAATGGATGAAGTTATAAAATTGGGAAAACTTTTGAAAGCTAGTGTATAAATTGGAAAATTTCAGGAGGCTTAATACGGACGATTAACTGGGGAATTCCCATTGGAAATAACACTCGGCCTAGTTTCAATCATTTTTGCAAACCATTTGTTACCAGGGATGCCCCGGTACAAATTTCCGCTGATTGATCAGATAACCGATACTGGTCGGTCGACTATTGGGTATCCGATACCCATATTGCTGTAATTATTTCATGCCGTCTAAGCGAATGTGGCTTTATCTGCGTGATTTAAGGCTGACAGGACAACGCTTATGAGAAATTTTCAGGTTCGTGAATTTATTAGCAAATCTCCTCGTCTCAGGTGTCCTTTTTTGGAACTAGTATTTTTGGATTTTTGTAATTGAATTATATCGCTTGTAAACGCTAAAGCTATGTACTACTTAAAATTATCACTAATCGTAGCTGTTGAAACCACAAGAATTGAACGGCCAAACTCGGTAAATTTTTGAAAAATTATCGTAAAAATTGAGGTTTTACTGATGCTGCCATCCTGCCTCGCGCATGCTTGCCTCGCGTTGTTTTCATTAAAAACAAAATCTTACTGGATGTGATGATGCTTCACGTACTGGGAGATTTAACGAGACGACTTGTGATAAACGACGTCACGATGACGAACGGTAAACGGACCAACTGTCAGTTGGTGAACACCCCTCTTTAAGATGCATTGGCACGACAAAACAGATGCTAACCTTCTCGATGCAAAACTTCTCGACCTTTGAGATGCCAACGGCCGAAGCTCTACCACTAAGCCATACTGACACTGCCATACACGGCTCGGCTAAGCCATACTGACATGGATATTGGCACCTACATGTATGGGCGCCATAGCAATATTGCCGTTTTATCGCGATACGCAACTGTCCGATAGTGTTACCGCAATGCTTTTCGTGTTTCATGATAATTGCAGATTAGTTGCTCACGAATTAAACTCTAAATCTACCGAGTTAAGTCTATAGAACTTAATAAAAATTAAATGAAAACTCTTGACCAATTTCGTCAGTTATTTGAAATAACCAAGGTTACTATAGATTGCGTGTAATAAAATCAAGAAAGTAATTTATTATACGTTGCTTTATAAAAAAAAACAAATTTCAATTGTTTTAATCCGAAAATCAATCATATCATGCTCAATTTTTCACGATTCGTCTCGAACGTCCGGCATGTTAAAATAAGCCTGTTGTCGTTGCTTGTTTTCACTTGCTACTCTTGACGATGCCTCTGAGATGAGCCGAAACTTGAAGTTTTTACATGTATATGTGTGCACTTTCAGGCTTTTACTTTGCAACATTCTTCAAATGCTTTTTTAAGTTTAATTAGTGAACATAAGCACACTTACAACCTTGTGCAAGTCAGCAACTAGAAGTTGGTTGAAATATCGCAATAATCACAAATACCGCAACGTATCGCGATAATAGTATGGCTGAATTTCATTATCGGCTATGACATCGATAATTTGTGTGTTTTAGCACGAAACTGCTTTCCAGATTTAATTTCCGGACATTTTCTGGACAGAAGTTGAGTGCTAAAACTCGCAAATTATTGAGTCCAGAAAAGCATGCATGCACGAGTCGTATTCTGCGTGAGAATTTCCGAAGTAATTTTTATTTACGATGTTTACTTTTACGAAATTTACGATGTTTACGATGTTTTCCTGATTTGGCGTAGCGATACTTTCCCCCATCGCATTGTAAGCAAATAGCGTATGCGTCTGCGTTGGTATTTCGTATTAAGGGACCGTTCATTATTTATCAACGGGGTTAGGCTGGCGAATTGTCATCATCAATAAAAATAATAATTCATAAGCCCCCCCTTTGATATTAAGAGAATTCCCCCCCCCCCGGGCCCTACTTTAATACGATGTAGTATGAGCGGAGCTAAATAAATTTGTTACATTAACAATTTATAACTTGCGGCGCGCTTCCTTTCTTGCAGTTTTTTCCTGACCCCCACCCCCTTCTCTTTAAAATTAGCCTCACATAAAAATTTTCATGACCCCCTCCTCCTCATGTTCACCGGTCGAACCCCGTTGATAAATAAAGAACGGTCCCTAAGTAGGCCTAAACCTATTTGTATGCCTTCCTTAAACGAAGCTTAAAAGTATAACTCCGAACCCTGACGACAAAACAGCTTCGTTTTTCCGGAAAAGCCCGACGATATACGACAGTTACGTCATTGTCCTAAAGTGGGCATAACGAGGATGAAAGCAAACCGGCTTCCTCTAAGTGAGATATGCTGTATAGATCTGTGGTTTGTTTGTTGGTGACCATTCAGAAACAAGTTAACTCCTTTGATTTATATAATTACTGAGTGGAAAGACATGGTCTTTTATAAGTCGACCGTGGTGCTCATTTTGCAGGGAAAAAAAACAAAAATTCTCGCCCATAGCTATAGAGCAGTGACATTTGCCGCCATATTGGCACCAGTATGGGTGTTGAAGGGCATAACTACAAGGTGCACTACATAAAAATGGAGGGAAAAACAACGGAAGAGCGGATTTCTTAGGCTTAATAATAATTAGTTTATTTTCATGAAGCACGCTACACGAAGGAAATCGTCACGAGGAATACAAAATTCCTATTTTATCGTGACGAACCAGGCAGAAAGCACAAAATAACAAAATTATTTACAATAGGAAAACACAACAAAATAACAAAACGAACACTAGAAAAAATATATATACACACACATATATATATATATATATATATATATATATATATATAAAACCTAAGATATTACACATTTGATTTGTAGGAGCTCATAAAATACTTTCTTAAGAGACATAAAAAATTAATACCGTTTAAGTTATCAGAAATTGACTTTGGTAATTCATTCCACACATTCGGAGCAGTGTAAGATAAACTCATTTTCCCATAGTTGGTTCTACACCTACGAGGAACAAGTTTATCATTGTTTCGGGTGTTGTGTGTGTGAGTGTCACAATGCCTTCTATTGTAACCCACACCGTAGAGGGATGGTTCCCAACATTCATCCTTTAAGGACTTGTACATAAACTTACATATAGCGTACTTAAAAACAAATTCAATCGTCAAAAGATTTAGGGATTCATACAAGGGCAGAGTATGCTCCCTGCAGGGCACTTTAGCAATAAGTCGAACTGACTTTTTTTGTAAAGTTAAAATTCTTTGTAGATTAGTCTTAGTAGTGGCTCCCCAAACTGTAATACCATACAATATGATCGGGTATACAAAAGCATAGTAAAGAGATCGTAAAAGATAGCTTGGCACGCAATGTTTGACTATTGCTAAAATAGCATTTCCTCTCGCAATTTTTTTACACACAAAATTGATTTGAGGTTTCCAGCATAAGCATAAAATAACGTTGTTTTCTCCAACAACAAAAATCGCACGTTTTAGGTCTAAGAAATCACTCTTCACAGCATCGGCTTCAGTATGACGCCCTTATGTTTCTCTCTGCAGTGCCCCTTGCAGCTAACCCATTAAGGCTCCACCATAGAGTTATCTATAATAATACTACGTCGTGTCACTGCGCCTCGTTATTTCGTCTCGCAACCGGATTGGCTGGGCTGGAACTTTTTTTCCGCCGTCATGATCGCCAACTTCAGTTTTAGGGAAATCCCTCGTCCCTTCTTGTCGTCCACTATTGATTTTTACCTACTTTCTTCGACCAACACCGGCGCCACTCACGGATCAATGTTGAAGTTAGCCGCTGGTGGAGTATAGTTTACTGTGGCTGTTTGTCTGTCTGTCTGGAGGCAGTGACTTGACCTTGGTGGAATTCAGCCCCAGGCCTGGAGGAAAGTTAGTGAGCGGAGGAGGAGGAGTGAGCCCTCGTCGTCATTATCATCATCATGCCCACCTCCTGACCTCATTAGCCTCGCTTTCGTATTAAGACGGCCAGGATAGAGCTTCGAAGCCCTCATCCCCGAACCACCTCCCTCCCCTCCTCCCCAATTCAACTCGCTCCATCACCTCATGTTAACTCCCCCACTCGATAATAATAGGATAGTCAAAAGTCTGACATCCATTTAAGGTGGGTGTATGTTCGGTATTAGGCCTATACGGATAAAATTGTAGGCCTATACAGCCAAAAGTTTAGGCCTATACATAAATTTTAGATGTATATAAAATGTTATGCCTAATCTTAGACCTATTCGGCTTTGCTTATACTAACTGCAGATTAAATTATGAAGGTCCAGTGTGGGAATTTTTCCGCTTAAAGTTTATTTGCAGGCTTTCATATTAGGAAGTTTCATATTTTTTTTATACATTGGATTTATGAACTTAAATGTTTTCATAATTGTTCCGACCGGTCTTAATCCTGAATAACGGCCGAATATTTATTTAACGCAATTTTATGCAATTTTTTCCTTACATGTATGTTTAGTTAAACAGTTCTCTTTTGGTTTACGACGAATTGTCTTTTATCCTTCTTAAAAACAATGGAAAATTATGAGTGACTGCCCAGGGTCTAATACGAAATTATGCATTTTATGAGGTGGAGTGGGAGTGCATGTTTTTTAAAAGGCGAAGATCTGCTTCCTTTCCTTTATTCAAGTGTTATCCAGCAATTGTACGCTGCTCGACCATTTTAGTTTGGATTCCTATAGTACAGAGACCCGAAGGCCGCCCGCGCACTGAGCGACTTGGCCGCGCGGCCAGGTTGCAGCAGCCAATGAAATTGATTAGTGCGTGGTTTTACATAAACGGTAAGCATTCTCATTGGCTGCAGCGACCTGGCCGCGCGGCCAAGACGCTCATTGCGCGGGCGGCCTAAACTACTGATTCAAACAATCAATACATCAAACACTACAAAGAAACAGGATCAAAATATGTATTCTTCTTGGTTCCGGTTGCACTATTTGTTGCCGCCAGAGGTCACCGCTGGTCAATTCCAAACCCCCAAACACCGTTTATTCGTGTTTAATGTTTCTTTTCGGCAAAACAAATCTTTGATCAAGGAGAAACGTAATTCCAAACATTTTTTTTTAATACTGTGAGCTGCAAAATGTCTAGCCTACAAAAAATGTGGTCATCGTGGCTGAGCTGTGAGAGAGCTCAGCCTGGTTGCTGGAGGTTTGCGGATCTGGTCAAACCCCTGGAAAGGGGACCTTGGCAAAGTCCCCGCCAGGACTGCTGGCCAGGGTAGTGTGAGAGGCTACTATGCTCCTTCAGTGGCTTTGGGATGTATTCTGGCTAATTCTGGACAATCTTTTGGCCCTGACGATGATCGGAGGTTTCCCGGATCGAATCCCCGGGCTGACACCGCCCTTTACCAGATTTCTTCTTCTCTAAAAAAATCTGGCAATGTTCAAAATTGAGCCGGTTCAGCCATACAAGCATTAATTGCTTCGGCTGACACAAGGCGCTTTAAAATTCTTAATTCTACGTACTGGCTAGATAAGTGAATAATAAACTTTATTCAGAGAGTGTCGTCGAAGGAGGTCTTTAAATTCCTTGTGTGGCTACATATTTAGGCACAATTTCACAATTTAGATTAAGAAAAATATAAACAAAAGTTAAATCACACAGTATGGTAAACAAAAAATATTTACAGAGATAAATAAAGAATAAAACTAAAACTTAGTCATCAATTAGGCACACTTTTATTTTATGTTTGACTGAAGTGTAGTGAGTTAAATCGAGTAATTTTGACGAAATTAAATTGAAAATTGTTAGAATATTTCAACAATTATTTTTGAGCCATAATTAATTTTAATCAGTGGAATCTTAAACCTTAATGTATTATCGCGAAGGAAACTCGTTTCAAATTCATCTTTAATTTTGAAATCGCTGCAAAAGTAATTTCTTTGTATAACGATAACGTCTCTCAATTTAAAGTGTCCGCGGCCCCTCTTGTGTTTGCCCCAAAACGATCACAGATACTCGATTGTACGTTTTTGGCAGCAGAGTGCCTTGTTGATATCCAAGATGGTTACAAATACAATGGCGGCCGTCGATTAAAGCCGCTCCCTCCAGGAAGACGTAGCCGCTCATAAAATACTTCCAGGACTCAAGATACGCCGCGCACACAATAGCTACATTTAAATTCTGTGTTCCTTAAATAATTTCTTAGAAGTAAAATAGGAATAGGTCTAACGCCCAATGTATTCCATTTAAGTTACTAACGAAGTTCGCCGTTGGTTCGTTGTGTGCATGGGTTGTCATTGCCTACGCTATCCTGAAGTTCGACGTGACGTCAATCTCTGGCCCACATTCCTATTTCCTTGAAGAACCCACTCTTCCAGACGAATGAATAGGGTGCTGCGAACCTTAAATAAAGTAGGCTATTTATGCCATTCACAAGTGTGAAGTTGTTACGGGAACTGTGACAACCGGAAGTTTTTTACTGCTCTTCCTGACAGAAGTCGTGGGTGTGCGTAATTACAGTCTTATGTCAAAATTTAGTCATTAAACATGGGATTGTCACATGAATAATGACTTTTAATGAGAATACGTGACAATTTTCACGGAAGACATTAGGATTTATAACCAGAAGCCACAGAGAGCTTGCCTCAATATTTTTCCAGTCGAAATTTAATAGTAAATGACAACAATTTCATTCAAGAAATTCTAATTTTGATAATTCCCAACCAGTTGCTGCAAACAGGAAGCACCTGGGTGACATAATTTTTTTTTAAAAGCCTTTCAGTGCACAAGTAAATCAAAACAACTCTTTACTTCAGCGCTGTTTTTCAAAGTGTACCTCATCGGTTTGGAATGAACTGATTTTAAGATTCAGCTCTCAATCGTTTGGCTTCAATTAATTCAGTTCGCACAAAAATTAAATGTTTGGTAGTTCCTCACTCGGTTCGCACCCAACTTAGTATCATTTTCAAATTTCAATTAAAATATTTTGGTCCGCGAGTCACGACGAGCTAATGACACACTGACTAAATGTCAAAGTTCATTTTGCCTCACACCGCCTCGAGCTGCTGGTTATGGCGTATTACTGCCAATCCTACTTAGCTGTTAAAATCTTATCTCCAGTTGCTAATTTTGCTCCCAACAAAATTCACTGTAAACGAGGGCGCTATTGTGCTGTAAGTAGACATTCCATGCAGCTCCGTTCATCCTCATTCTCAAATATCTCATTTCCCTTAAAAGATTCCTTTTAAAAAGATGACACCCCTCATCCTTTGTGCTTGTCATGGCACCCCTCTTTTCCTCTTGCCGTCTCCTCATTGGCTAATTAAAAACCAACAACAAAGGAACGCTTGATTACCTGTCTCTTCAAAGCCCGACTGACCGATGCCCGGGGCTGTAATTAGGTATTGTCGAGAATTCGGACATAGGCAGGACCTCCTACGGAGAGACGCTCTCTCAGCTTGACAAGGTTCTTACACAAACAACGGCTGGTGTCTCGCCATTAGACGCATTCCTTCCTGTAAAAGCAACAGAAATATGGTTTTTTATTTTACGGACTTTGTCGAGGATTCCTTAAAACTGGTTGTTGTCTGTTTGCGAGGTGGTCGGGAATAGGATTTTTTTTTCTCCGTACGCATTTTTTTTTAAGTGGGAAAAAGCAAAGAGGTAAAGTTTGCTGGACGGTCGTTAGAACCCGTGGTTCCTCTAGCTGCCGTAAAATTGGGCGTTTAGCAAAGAGCGGCGCCACTGTACTATTGCTGGTTGGTTTTTCTTTGCAAGATAATGGGGATTTACGCCGCCAAAAGAGGAAAAGCTGCACGGTTATAGGTTGAGCCACTGTGCTGGTGCATAGGCTGATTAATTTCGAGCGACTTGTTGGAAGGAACGAAATCAGTAAAGTCAAAATGTGCAACAAAAAAAAAATCTTCACAACGTTTCGGCTCCCAGATCGGAAGCCGTTATCAAGCGGATTAAATAAAATAATAGCCAAGTAGGGAGCTTCGTCATCAGAGGCTATACTTTTCAAAATGACTCGTAAACGGAAGAAGTACAAGTAGTTTTTTTTTCCTGGGGGGAAGGCCGGGGGAGGGGGGCGATAATTATTAGTTGCCCCTCTAGAAGAAAATGAAAAGATGTACTCAAATAATTGCTGATTCCAGGCTGAAAAAAAAATTGGACGGAGAACGGGAGTTGGCATTTTCTATAACACCTATACGCCACAAATGAGACTTCACAACAAGTTCTTTTAAATTTTCGAAAAGATTAGCCGCTCTTCTTCTTCAGAAATTTCACGAAAAAATAAGAAAGTGTTCAGCTACAACATTCAAACCACGAACGCTCGTCAACCACAATGGAATCTCCCACAAACAGCGGCCGCGGCCATTGTCGATTCGTAGAGATCAGTGGTTGACGAGCGTTCGTGGTTTGAATGCGAGTAACCGACAAACCACTTGTAAATATGTAGCTGAACACTTTCTTATTTTTTCGTGAAATTTTCTGAAGAAGAAGAGCGGCTAATCTCTTCGAAAATTTAAAAGAACTTGTTGTCAAGCCTCATTTGTGGCGTAGGTGTTATATTTTTGTTCAAATGTCTCGATTCAGCCACTGTAATCTCCGGATGCCGGTTTTTGGCATTTTCTAGGTAGGCTATCGTAAATAGAAAATAAATTCTAGCAGACGACCAAACGGGGCAATTCTACTGTAACGTTCCCAAAAAAGTCGACTTAAGACAAGCCGGATTAAAAAAAAATGTATTGTGCCTATAGCCTACTCTGTTTCTTTGCTGCAATATGGTGCAATATATGGTTCTCCGCTGAGTTAAAGGAGATGAAAGGGAAAAAAAAAAGACTTCATAGTTTTTTTTTTCTTTGTTTGGTGGATAAGATATTTTTCATCATTTTTCCGTTGCTGATCAGTTTCGGAGGCTTCATCGCTTTGTGCTTTTTGGACCGCCTCAATTTCTGAGGCTTGCTGCAAGAGCGAGTTGCCGCCGCCGCCGCCTCACGTGTGAAAATGATTCTTTTCTTTTTCTGCATTCGGTTGGGTTCCCCATCACAGGAATTTAATCTTGTGAAAAACGACCCAACACCCAGAAAGCTGAAGAAAGGAAGACGAAGAAGCAAAAAAAATGGCGAACGAATAGAAAAAAAAAATTCTTCAAATTTCTCTCCTCTACCATCAACTGGAGCGAGAAGAACTTGAGCCAAGCCGTGCCTGATGACGTATCATTATCACCGCAAGGGATGAGCCAATGGCGGAAGAGTATGGCGCTTTCGTCATCAGAAAGCGAAGAGCCAGATTGATGACGTGATGTTGTGGAACAAAGCTAATCAGTCAAGATGGAGTGGAACGAACATGGCGCCCGTGCCTCTCGATAGGGAAATCGTGAGCTTTCTAGAGATTATATTTCAAAATCCAGTTCCAAATTGCGTGCCCGTAGTGAAGGTATTTTGCGTAACTTGCCTAAGGCTACGGGCTCCGAAATCCTTTCAAGACGTCGAAGGCGAAGACAGCAGAAAGCCCTCCATTCGTCAGGCGGTTTCCATGGAAACCTGCGTTGAAATGTAAGGCAAATGAAGAGACGTACCTAAACGTGTCTGTTTATTTGTCTGTGTTGGTTGCTCACCTTGGTTTTTAGCATTTTTGGTTCGATTTAGGCTCATTTACTGGGTTGCCGAAACAGATTTTCTGTTTCTTTACTACACCATAGAATTCTTTCTTCTGAGGAGAGGTGGGGGAATCAAAATTATAACCCGCCGATATCTGCATCTTTGGTCCCAGACGTTTTGTACATTTCCGCGTAAATGTTTCCCACAACTCAACATGCGGACGGCTGCGACGTACTCTCCTCATTCAAAGGCCACCATGTTGGAACGCCGCCTAATTTGAAGCGATCAAGACCTCCACCGATTTCCTAATTAAAAAGAGCTAGCTTATCACGATGCGAAAACGATTTGTGAATCTGTTGAACCCTGGCAAAAAAAGTCTAAAACAATCTAACAGCCCTATTCACGTATTTTTTCGGTCGTGATTTGATATACGGAAAGATATAAAAGGTGTAGAAGCACTTGAGGGAATACTGACCCACTAAACTATCGACCTATTGCATTGACTTGCGTGCCATGTAAGGTTATGGAACGCATAGTCCGTACACAAATGCTTTCTTTTATTCTGGAAAATATTCTCTTAAAAGACCAGTTTGGCTTTGTACCTGGAAGGTCTACGTGTTTACAATTGCTGTCCGTTTTGGACGATTGGACATACTCTGTTGACAATGGTGTACCTGTGGATGTTATTTTTGTAGACTTCGCAAAGGCCTTCGAGTCGGTAGTTCATAGTAAACTGTTGGCAAAATTGGATTTTTTTGGTTTTCGTGGTAGTTTACTTGCCTGGCTGACTGACTTCTTATCTGATAGAACACAATGTGTTCTTGTTGGTGGTATCAAATCCGATGTCAATACAGTGCTGAGTGGTGTTCCACAGGGTAGTGTATTGGGACCACTCCTTTTTATCCTCTTTTTAAATGATTTAAAAATCAACGCTGTTAATACATCTTTAAGTAAATTTGCAGACGACATTGAGATGCACAGTCAGGTCATTGACGATGCTTCTTATTTTGGCTTATCATCAGCAACATATGAACTTTTGAATTGGTCTTGCATGTGGCAATTGCCCATTGCTATAAAGAAATGTAATGTTTTCCCTCTTGGTAGACATAACTTTAAATGGGATTATTCTCTCTCCCCTGGTTCAGTTTTGCCCCACACAGATATGGTTAAAAATCTTGGTGTATGGTTCTCGTCAGATCTGAAAGTCAGGACCCATTGTAACCATTTAGTCAGGATGGCAAACCAACGTGCAGCTTGGATTAAAAAGGTATTCACCTCTGGTGATGTGGATACACTGGTGTGGGCCTTCAAGGTATATGTGAGACCCATCCTTGAGTACGCAAGTCCAGTTTGGTCTCCACATTTGATGGGTGATATAAACCATTTAGAATCTGTACAGCGACATTTCACCAAGTCGCTACGGGGTCTCAGGAATATTTCTTATGCCAACCGGCTTACATTAACTAAATTAGACTCTCTTGAACTACGCCGTCTTAAGACTGATCTATATTTAACTTACTCCTTACTCCATGGTGCTGTTGATTTTGACTATTGTAGGTTTTTTGAACTTCGAGTCGATAAACGCAGTCGTGGCCACTCTTGGAAGCTTGTAGTTGGAACGTTTAATAGTGACTGCCGGAAGTATTTCTTTTCTAATCGTGTTGTTAGAGTGTGGAACAACCTGCCTGGCGAGCTGGTAACTGCTGTTTCTTTAAATTCTTTCAAGGCCAAATTACGTGCTGTAGACTTATCAGATTATTTGTCTGGCTGTGTTTAAATTTTTTTTTATTGTTATATAATGATGTTATACCATTTATTTTAGATCACTTGCCACTCTTTTGATTTTTATTACACGTTTTCCCCTAAGAAACCTTTTGGTCACTTATCAACGATGGTTTTTGTTACATTACTGCATGCTTCCAAACTTAACCTACGATTTTATTTTTTTATTATTGTAATTAATTTTTTTTTTACCTCTGTTTGGCATTATTCTTAATCATTTATTGTAGTTGACATAGAGCCTCTGGCTCCGCATATACCACACATTTATTTCTTATTGTCCCCACTTTTATATTTATTACTTTTCAAAGAAAGTTGACTTGGACCTCTGGCTGTGTGACCTTGTGGTGCCCTGTTCTTTTTTTTTTCGTGCATCTTAAATGCTGCCCCATGTCCCTCCCCCTTTTTTTAGGCTGAATTTTAGCGACTCTGTTGGGTCCTTTTCAGACCTGTGTGCTCCAGCACCTAACATTTTATTATTATTTTTATTATTATTAAAATAGAAAGCTGGTAAAGAATGCACACAAAATGCACAATTTACGACTTTTCGAAGCCATCCCCGATTCGTTATCAATCAATAAAAGATAGGGCTAAGAAGCCAAAGTTAAGACAAAAATTTAAAATCCAAAAAAACGGATTGCAGGGTGGAGTTCAGGGTGCCCTATGGTAGTTTCTAAGCTGTCTTAGGTCCCTGTTAAGTTATAGATTTTCATTCATGCTCTTTGAGTTTTTACGGGGCAAATTCTATAATTTTTTTACGACATTTTATTATTATTTCGAGTTTTGGTCCCTCAGTGTTCTGTCGCCCCAATCTGGACGGTTTTCTCATCCATTTTTGTTATGATGGCTGGGGGGGGGAGGGGGGGGGAGGCATCTCTGCGTAAAGAATGAAGGGTTGGGTTTTTGACGTCAAAAAAAAACAGATTTTGACATGACATGTCAAAAAACGTGTGAAAACCGTCGAAAAGTATCGAAAACTGTCAAAAAGTGTCGAAAAACAATACAATCAAGATTGAACTACCCAAATTTAATCAATATCGTACGTAGAAGTGATAGGGGTTACGGCTATAAACGAACTCTGTAATTAACGTAAAACAAAAACTTCAAAGCACTTAATTTTAAATATAATAATGGCTGTGTGAAACAATTTCAATAGAGTGACTTAATTACTAGACTTAATTACGATTATGAGTTTAAAAACTCTGGCATATTGCTTTGCAAAATTAGTCAACTATGTTTCCAGTCAACAGGTATTAATCGTTATAATTTTATCATTTATTTGTTTATTTACTTTTGG
>JAHWFP010236782.1:67299-83335 GCA_023313725.1 Lithobius niger
GGGGGGGCTAAAATGACGTATTTTAGCAGTTTTTGACATGTCAAAAACTATGTGTCAGAAAAGGATTTTTGACATGACGGTAAAAGCCGTGTAGTGTGTCAAAAGCTTGCCAACCCTGAAACATTGGGCGGTTTTTTTTTTCTGTCTTGTTAAAGAGGCAGGGAAAATGGGGTTACGAAAAAGGTGTTGGCTACCCTAATGTGCATACACCCAAATTATAGTGTTATTTGACTTTGGCTTCTTAGCCGTTTTACATTGTTGATTGATGACGAAACAGGGATTGCTTGAAACGTCACAAATTGCGTAGTTTACGGACACTGTACTGCTTCCGTTTTCATCGTCATTTACCGAAAGGGGCATCCAAAATAGGTGGGGGGGGGGGGGCATGTCCCAGTATTTGTGGGTTGGCAAGAAATAAGTCGGATAAACCTCGCCTATCGCCAGCCCTCGCGCCACCTTCGTCATTCTACGAACGCTTAACGGCAATCGCCGCTGTACTCAGTAGGTGGGTAAACTGACGTGGTTGGTGTGTGACGTGGGTCACGTGATTTACGGGACTTTGGCGTGACGCACGATACTAAACGAACGTTTCTTTGGCAAGCCATAACTCAGAAGAACGGTTTCTGTCGCTAATTTTAACACCTGAACTTGAAGAAAAAAAATGTTTAATGAATAAATCGAGTTTGGATGGGAGGGGGAAAAAAAACCCCTGTCTGCAGCCCAAATTGCATAATTAGCGTGGTATATCGATAGGAAGCGTGGGGTTTCTAGGAACGTTGTTTTTTTTTTTTTGTCCATTTTTTTTTAGCCGTGTGTCGTGTCGTTGACATTCGACGGATTTGCATGTTGCGGATAATTCTAGGCTCGGGTGATGCCCTTTTTACGCCCTTCGGGTTAGAAAAATGTCACACGGAGATTTAGAAAGTGAACCTCTAAGAGACTGGTTCACAGAGAAATGAACAGCGAACAGAATGCTGACTATAGTGTCCGCGGCCTATCTTGAGTTCGCCCCAGAACGACACAGATAATCAATTGTATGTTTTTGGTAGCAGAGTGCCTTGTTGATATCCGAGATGGTTACAAAAACAATGGCGGCCGTCGATTAATGCCGCCCCTCCAGGAAAACGTAGCCGCTCATAAAATATCTACAGGACTTAAGATAAACCGCGTATACAATAAACCATGTTGTTAAAGACGGAAAGCCAAAGGCTCAACAAGAGTTAAATAAGTGCAGATGCAAACCTATTTACGTTGCCTTTTGGACTTATGTCCGACTGCCTGAGCGGGGAATCGAACCCATGACCTTCGAAACCGAAGGCCGAGGTACTACCGCTGAGCCATACTGACACGGCCGAAAGGAAACGTTCGTAGGCAGCATTTCACACGTGCATATGTACCACAGTGTATCCAATTAATGTAATCAATGTAATCAATGTAATCCAATTAAGTGTATGATTATTTATATGTATATGCACGTGTTAAATGCTGCCTGTGAACGTTTCCTTTTGGCCGTGTCAGTATGGCTCAGCGGTAGGACCTTGGCCTTCGGTTTCGAGGGTCGTGGATTCGATTCCCCCTCACGCAGTCTGACATATAAGTCCAAAAGGCAACGTAAATTGGGTTACATCTGTATTTATTTAACCATGTTTTGTTGGATGCACACGGCTTTGAAAAATGTAGCGGTAATACAATCAGTACAAATACGCTTTATTGCTGTTATTGTTACTTAAAGGCGCCTTTTCACTTTTTCACTCCTAGATGCAGCACCGTAGACTCTTCGAGCAATATAAAGAAAATGGTGGTAAATTAAAAAAAATGGAACAACACTATTCGTAGCAGCGCCGCGATTTTCAAAAACTGAAACGAGATCACATGACCCACATCAGCCTATTGGATGACGGAGAATCGGGAACGAGGATGCTGTGTTTAGAATATGGGCAACGATATCGAAATGGTGAACAGGCGTCTTTAAGAGAGACGAACCTAAACCGGGTGTTCGGCCCCACTGTAGATGATGAGAGGGACATGTAGTAGCTGGAGATATCCAAACGAAAAACCAAAGATCTTTAACATGCCACAATCGACATGAGCTGACACCACTGGGCCCTTCTCGTCCCTATAATGCCGGGGGGGGGAATGAAGAAGCTGTTTTAAAGCTATTTTGAAGAATCGTCAACCCATTGTCTCCTCCGTTAAATTAGGCACTATTGTCAAAGTATGGGTGCAAATAACCATTCTGTTGTCGTGCCCTTCCTGTCATATCCATCCTACCTTTTTCTGTTCCAGTGTTTGGCAGTGCCTGGGAGTTTTAGACAGTACCATACCCATTTTAGTACCACTGTACACTGTATTTTGCAATACTTTTAAATGTGTGTGTGTGGGGAGGGGGTATAACACCCTGTTTTATAACACCCTGCAGTATTAAAACGCTTTTTTCCCCCTTGATTTATCCATTTTTTTTATTTCGTCAGAGTTGACAGAGGGGTTAAGAAGCATTAAAAACACTAAAACCAAAAGGCTTTTCGACATAACTGTCCCTAAATTTGCACAGTCTGTCTAACTAAGATAAGTCAGATGCACATACAAAAGCACGACAAATTCATATATTTCGACAACAATAGTCTTTACGTGCGATGTTGCCATCAGCGCAAACATCTAATTCTTTTTCGTTTTAGTTACCAGTGCAGAGCACTCACGTATGGCATTCGTACAAACAGAAGGCGAATGAATGCAACCATTGTTGTTTGCAAATACCCCATTCCCCCAGTCCGAGTTTTTTTCCCCCAACTATCGGTCTGTTTGCTTTACGAAGCGCGTCAACAAGAGACATCAAAACTGTCACGACTATGTCGCATCCAAAGTGGACAAGAGTCACCAGTGGTTTCTGCCTTGCACTCACAAAGGACTTTCCCGTGCTTATAGGGGTTGCGAGTCCAGTTCTCCATATCTTGTTACCCTTCAAAACATTTTCTGGAACATTTCGTCAATGCTTGGTTCCCCTCCAAGCAGCGAATTGGTGAATCTCCCTACTGCAACAACTCTGCCCGCCTGAATGACAGGTTATAAGTCAAACTAGCCAAGGATGTCCTACGCTTCCGAAACTGTTTTTTTTTTCTTCTTCGATTTTTTTCCACCACATGTGACGTGTGTGCACAGATGGCTGGTTCCATTCTACCGTTTTCCGATGTATTTTCAAACTGACATTGATGGATTTACCAGTGCTTGAATCATAATATATCCCACAATCCTGTTCGGTTTATTTCTTCCCAACTTGAATGAGTGACGATTTTGAAAATTTTTTTTTCCTTATTTTTTGAAATTATTTTTGATACAGGATGAGCCAAAATTTTCATTTTAGGGGCTTATTTTTTGACGTTTCCTTTATTGAAATGAAGCTACGGAGCTCGAGGCAGTTTAGACATGTGGAAATTGTTGACTTTGACATATCATTGACATACGATCGTTATATTGCTAATTATGCGTCGTAGAATTCCGGCGTACATTGGCTAGTTTTAGAAAACAGGAAAGCAATATCACGTCAAAAAGAAATAGAATTCTAAATAGAATCATAGGATTAACATCAAAGTTAGCGGTAAATAGTGAATTGCACTACAGAATGACATGCAGTGCAGTTTTTACCACTACCTTTGTTGTTATCTGACTAGATCCATCCAGCTTTCAAATTACGGCAAAAGGGCCCAGAACAGAAATGTTGACTTGCTTGTATTATACCTGTGAACTCCTCATGGTTTTTTTTATACTGTTTTCAATAAAATATGCCTAACATTAGTCGAGAACCACAGTTTATTCATAAAAACAGCGTAAAAACTCACGATAAATTGTTTGATCGTTGACAAACGTAATGATTTGCATACTTGTATGTTTTTTCTTTTTAAAAAAAAATTATTGGCTAAATTGGCGTTTTTTAAATTATATAATCATTTCCTTTTTTTTCCAGGTAAGAGATCGAACATTATCAAAAGAACGTCTTCTGCTGTAAGTAGTCATTTTGTTATTGAATACAATTTCGTGAATGATGCTTCAAGTTTCCATAATGTAAGAAAAATATGTCGTCAGCATTAATTTAGTCGGGATTAGTAGCACTTATGCATTCTTACTGGTCATATTCGTTCTGCCAACGTTTATGCCTGATTTATGGTTCTTTTTTCATTGATACTTTTTATTGACGTAATCGGTAGTATTCAAAGCTTCAGTTTGTAAGTTCACTATCGTTGGCTTCTAAGTTCACGAGTTTAGCTTGTTTTCGCCTTTTCTTTAAATAATTTAAAGTGATTTATGTATCTTTATTTAAACCTTTGTTGAGTCTTTGTATTCATTTTTGCTTTGCCTATGGCCCCGCAAGCATTCTCGGTCGAATGGAGCCCTGGTCATTCATGTGGCCTCACCTTCATAACAGGTTCAGTTAGTAGTTTTTATGCCAGTGGAGGAGTGGCCATATCGATCAAGGCTTCGTGTCAGAGATCTGGGGATGAACTGGGATGCCAGTTCGAATCCGGGTCATGCCACTGCGATGTAACGCAAGTTCATAAAGGTGGGTTACTGTGCTACGTTAGTTCTAGTGTTAAGATTTTCGCTTTTTGGCTCGTTATCCTCTTTCCTTTATGTAATTCACAGCGTTATATGTACATTTATTAAAAAAAAAAATTGTGATAAGTTACGAAGTTGAGTAAGGCACAGCCACAAGTATAGGGCAGTGACACGACGTAGTATTATTGTGTATAACTCTATGGTGGAGCCAGTAACTGGGTTAGCTGCAAGGAGCACTGGAGGGAGAAAGGAAGATCGTCTTATTGAAGCCAATGCTATCAGACTGGATTTCTTAAGCCTATAACGTGCGATTTTTGTTGTTGGAGAAAACAACGTTCTTTTAAGCCTAAGAAATCCGCTCTCAAAACACTGTCTTGACTAGAAGTGCCGTTGTTTTCCGTTACATTTTAATCTAGTGCAGCTATTACCTCCAAATGGTGTCTCGTAGCCAAAATGACGTCACTTGACGCTACTCTGTTACATGCTTCACCAATTGAAGTATTTTGAGAATTGGAGAAAACAAATATTAGTAAACGGTTCTTCAGACTGGTTAAATGAACGAAAACTAAACACAATTGGCAACCCGGACCACTGCACTGTGACTGAGGTTGGCGCTAATGACCAAGTTGTCGACGCGCCATTAAGCCTCAATCCCCCCCCCCCCAAACACAATTTTTATTAAAAAAATGAAAAAAACTTATCCAAACCATACCATTAAAAGTAAGGCGCAATTCCTTGGTTGCACAGAAAATTTCCACGTAAGGAAGCTGAAATCGTGTGTAAACAGAGTGCTCTTGTGTGAAGTAGGTCTTCCTTCGTAGCGGGCGTTGACGAGCTTGTAGCTGCTGCGTCCTTCACCCTCCACAGACTTGAGCACATTTCCTTTAAAGGATGCAGAACGCTGAAGTGGCCATCTCGGATCAGAGGTCAGTCAGTTGGATGATCTGAGAAACAATATTGACAATGACAATGTAGAAAAAAGTTGACTCTATTTGGGCTGAGCTTTCTAACCGTCAATAATAAATTTAGGTCATGTTGGGGATTTACGATTCTGTCAACAATGTGTTTTTGTACGTTAGGCTCTACATACAATTGCACACATGCTTAAAAGGGCATACCTTCTCACTATATTTGAGCATCCTGCACGAATTAGCCTTTGCAATATAGGTTTCAGTGAATGTATCAAAACCGTTTCTACATAGGTTTGAGTGAATGTATCAAAACTGTTTCTCACGTGCGGGAAAATAGGAAAATGTATGGTTTTACAGCATTTAAACGCATCTGAAGTAATGCTGCTAGACTGAGCAATAGAGGAAATCCAACTGGGAGGAATGTACCTTTAAGGTATTTTTTAACGATTTTTTTTGTTACATGTTCCAAAGTCATATTTACTTTGGAACTTCCGCTGTTTCTAAGTCTAAATATGACTTAGGAACACGTAAAAGAACATAACGTGTTATTTCAATGTATGAAATAACAACATATTGACTCTTACACGAGAAAGATGGGCACATATTCTGTTGTTTACTATGGGTAAATATTGTCAAGATCACAGAATTAGTGTTGGGAACTTGGCTTCGGGGTTATGTTGTGCGGTTCACAACATGACTGACCGGGACCAAAGGGGGAAATCGGCAGTTTTAGAATGTTGGTAGCTAAAATAGGGATGAGATCGTGATCCAAAACCTACTCAAAGCTTCTAAACCTACGGTGAAATAATGTTACCCAAAAAAGTGATTCAGATTCATTATGGTGTATTTATTGGTTCGCCTGAATTGTGGGTTTGGGTCACAAAAGGGTTCAAGAGGGATGAACGTTTGGCTCGGTTTGGTTTTAACTAAAAACCCAAAGTACTGAATTTTAGTTAAAAGGGTAGTTAATAACATTAAGAATTTTTAGGGTGGGGAGGAGAATTTGTGACTGAGGCCTGTTCTGAAACGTCTTAGATTCATTCCTATTAGTTCCGTCTAAGTTTATAGAGGGCGCCAGGAGTTTTATGTGGGAATTTCTACTCAGTTTTAAGCCTAAAATTAAGCTAAACTAAACGACACTGGCTTGTATTTAATTATTATTTAGTTTAGCTTAGTTGGCAATTTAGTTTACTTTAGATTTGGGCTGAAAAATGAGCAAAAATTACCAGACGGAACGCGTGGCGCCCTCTGAAAACTCGGACGGAACTAATAGGAATAATGTACCACGTTTCTAAGAGGGACTTTTTCGAGTTACAAATTCTCCTCCCTATAAATTCTTGATAAAATACAAGCTTTACAGAACGGGGTGCTGCTAATGCAAGCGTTGGATAAAATATGGGTTTGAGCTTAAGTTGGGACTATAGGGTTAAGGGGAGAATGTTCTAATGAAAAGGCATCTATAAATGGCGATTGATGCGGGAATGAATCGGTTGGGAGTTTAGGAGGAAAGTGAAGTTAGCTAAAATACATGCCGAAAATTCATCCAGCACGTGGAGTTACATTTGATTTCTCATAAAACCTCAAACATAACTGGGTTTCATTGTTAAAAAACAAGGGATGGTAATCTACCACAATTTCTTTGTTTTGAATGCTGCAATCCATGTTGTGATCTGGAGACAGAATCGGTGTTCGTATCGGCAGATATCGAGTATCGGCAAACGTAAATAAGCTGGAATTGATAGAGGGGATTAACCATTTATTGCATGCAAAAATATACCTGGGGATTTTTATCGGCCGTTCCCACTTGACGTGCCGGTTACTTTCACTAAATGCTAGTTGCCAACTCTGAATTCATTTTCGTATCATTGCCATTCCACTCCACCTCCCCCTTTGTCAGCAAAAGAACCAGTTGTTTGATGTTGGTGTTTGCTGTGAAACTCGGCTCATTTCATTTGTTTCTTGGTAGGTGGGCGATTTAGCAGCGTGATGGATGGATTGAGTCAGAAGATAATTTGTATTAGGCTCTTAATGGCCGAGCCGAGAACCGTAATTGAGCCCTGCTGAAAAAGGGTTACGTTGGCTGTATTGTTGGCTCCTAGAGGGATTAGCCAGCGTAATAACCAAGGAGGATGCTTCGGAGATTTAGGGTTAAAGATCGCCCGCCCTCTTTGGTATGCTGGGCTGCCCCTACCTCCAGGCTTAGCGTGGGTGTTAGTCGATTACAGAGATAGATTATTGAGAACCGTTTCTTTTTCTACTCTTTTTTTGTTTTTTCCCCCGTTTTTTCCATTCTGGCATTATCAAAAGAGTTCGGCATTGCCGCATTCTGAAGAAGTTACAATGTCACAATTCGCGATTTCGCAATGTGAGCCCCCATATTTTGAGCCCTGTCGCAATGTGAGCTCCGTTACTTTGAGCCCCTTGATTCTTTGAGCAAAGCTCCAAAGAGCTTAGGACTTAAACTTGCCCTTGCATTGCGGTAAGGTTAATGCATTGGCATTCCGCCGTTCAGCAGTTGTAAATAGAAGTTTTATATCGGAAAATTCTGCGACCAAATGTTGGGCCTTCCGTGTTTTTGTGCTTCCGTTATTGGCGCACGCGACTCCAGTGTTGTCCCCTTATTTCGCCGGGGACATTGACTTTATTGAGTCGGTCCACCGTAAATTTACTCGGAGTTTGCCTGGTCTCCGTGGCGTAAATCATCTTGTGCGCGTTTCCAAAGTCGGTTTAGAATTATTTGAACTGCGCAGACTTCCGTTTTGATTTAATTTTAACATACAAAGTACTGCATGGTTTAATCGATGTTGATTTACAACTATTCGAATTGGCACCATGCTTTCATTGTACACGGTGCCGGGCTTGGAGACTTGCGGTTCAGGGATCACGTCTTGATTGTCGAAAACATTTCTTCGCTGTGCGAGTTGTCCCAGTTTGGAACGCCCTCAGTTCCGATACGGTTTGCATGCCCACGGATAGTGGCTTCCGTAGAATGAGCTACTCACGCAAAACTTGCACGCATTTCTTAAACGCCCACTTTAAAATCTATTTTTACCTCCCTTCTACATTTTAAGTACGGCATCGGTGGCTCAAAAACATTCCGGAAACTTTCCACACATTGTGGAAAATTTTGTATTTATTTATTAAATTTATTAATTTATTTGTAACAACTATCTGGATCATTGCTACTTTAGGTTGAGAGTTAGGCTTATTATCTTAACCCGTAACCGCATTTCTTATCAAAAAATCAAGCTCTGTTTCATTAAGTTCGTTGCTGTGCTGATACCATAAGCCAATTTTATTAAACAAGCTTTAATTCAGATAACGCAACTGGATTGTTTAGTCAAGGCAATTAACTTTCATCGTGACATGTCCTTAATATCGAGCCCACTTGGTTAAATGTGTTAGTACACGCCTAAATAAAGGTCAGTTATGAAATGCTCCGACGTCGTCTGTGCACTGGATAAATGTGAGAATTTTGATTACAGTTTGAGTGTGTTTAATAATTAAGCTTGTAAGTTGAATAATCCGGGAAAAGCAAAGCCCATTAAAACTTGAAACGACAAACATTGGTATAAAACAGTTGAAAACAGTGGGTAAACGTATGAGTCACTCATGATACAGTCAAACCCATTGCCAAAGATTTTCTGCAAAATGGCTTTCGAGGCTGCGAAACACTTATAGTCTGTACCTTCAATCTAGAAAATTCACATAAAAAAAAAAACAAATGACGCACCTGGTTAAGCTTAAAATACGTTAACATAATATTGTTGTTCTTAAAACCGTCATTATAGTCAACAAATGTCGACCTATACCCAAAGAGTGTGCTCGCCGAACACGCCTTCGTTTCGCAGCGGCCATTTTGTATACCATGTAAAAACACTTATAAGTTCAGCTGGACAGATTAGTGTAACTGTGGTCACTCTCTTTCTGCAGCACGTAAAACCTATTCAGAGATTTCGGTCTGCCAGCATGACGTCATAAGATACACAATAAGATTAGCTTTGCTGGCTTGATGCTGGGTGCGTACGGAATTGGAGTTTATAAAACAAAGTTAAGTTGAAGGAGCTATATAACAGCTAGGTGTAGTCATGGATAACGATCCTGTGCCTGTAAAAACCATATTATGTTATAAAGTAATAGCCAGAAAGTGAACAAAAACACGTAGAAACTCGACGTTTCGACTCACTTCAGAAGCATTATTAAGTACAGAGCAAACAAAAGTCACATCTGGTATCTTCGAGTGTTAGACCACATTCGAAGCTGCGTATGGTTCTTATATTTAAACTTAAAAATCACTAGTAAAATGCTGTAAAGTTAACGCCGGAAAGTGCTCAAAATATATGAAAAAACCGACGTTTCGGCTCATGTCTGATCCATTATGAAGAGTAGCAAGTAAAACACACAACTAACTCAAGAAAGTCTCGAGTCAAGTTGCAAGTAAAATGTCCACCAGAACTTGCTACGACGTGTTAAAACCGACAGAATCGTAAAAAATTAAAACTAGAGGGGACTTTGATATGTGCGTGTGGCTAGCACCACACGCACACATCAAAGTCCCCTCTAGTTTTAATTTTTTTTTAATTAAGGTTCTGTCCGTTTTTAATACGTCCTAGCAAGTTCTGTCTTGTTAAATGGACATTTTACTTGCAACTTAACTATGACTATTTGTGTTATTTGTAATTGTTTTACTTGCTGTTGTGAAAAGGGCTGTGAGATGAGCCGAAATGGCGTGTTTCTACGTATATTTGTGCACTTTCCTGTCTTTTACTTTATATCATTCAACACGTGCTTTTTAAGTTTGAATATAAGAACCACAAGCAGCTTCGAATGTGGACTATACACTCGAAGATACCAGACGCTATCTACGTTGAACTTCCATTGAATTTTAAAGTGAATTTTCAACTATGTTTTCCTTCCGGTTACAAACACACAAAATTATTTATTGTAAAATATAAAAAAACTTGCTGCGGTCACATGACCTTTGGCTCACAACCTTGCATTCTTTTTTGTAACGAGCTTTTGGCAGATGGCAAATTAGTTGGTTGCTTTTTGTGGGATGCTTAGGCCTACCAGCTGCCACTTACAAGGAAATGGAATGGAGAAGAAAAAGAAGAGAAAATGCAAGGCCGCCAAAAGTGAAGCAAATTACTACCTTGCTGTGCGATCTTTTGAAACTATTCAGGAAAAAAGTATGCATCCTGTATTCATAAAGCGTTGTATGCAGCACAGCAGCGTTATATGGTTCATGGAATCACGGCTCTTCTGAGGTTGCCATATTGTATTTGGCAACCCAAGCACCTACACTGTAATTTGTTCCCGTATTAGTTAGACATATTTTTGGCTTTCAGACGGAAATCCCTAAGTACATGTTCACAATGCACCCAGTATCCGTGGTTTCCGTTGCTTTTGCTGAGACGGAACTATTTTTTTTAATCATTTCATCCTGAAACGCCCTACCCCTTTATCTAATTTGTTTTCATGGTCAGTAGGACAAATTTGTTGGAAGGCTTAGTTCACTGGAATGTTTGAGGTTGCTCCTTGTGGGAATCCTAACTTCACGTCATCGGTTCATGATGTAATGGAATGTCCTCACGGAGTCAGATCAGTCCACAGGTTGCGGGCTCTTAAAGGCATTGTCATGGAATGGACGTCAGCCTGTCGCCAGAGTCTCCGAGAAGCGGTGGTGTTGGCCCATTTACGAATTGGTCATACCAAACTTACTCATTGCTTCCTTTTGAGGAGGGTTATCCCTCCTGAATGTCATTGGTGTTGACGACCACTGAAGGTCTGTCACTTACTTGTTGATTGTCTCCGTCTTGAAGGTGTTCGTTGCTGTTTCCATCCGCCGCGAGACTTACCGCGTCAATTGGGTGATAAGTTTGTCTTCCTGCCCGGGGTTTTCAAATTTTAGCAGGAGGTACAGATCTACGATAAGATCTAGATTTGGGGTTTGCTTAACACATCTGTAATGTATGGCGCAGTGGCAACCAGGACCACTGTACTGTCACTGAGGATGGCGCTAATGACCTTGCTGTTGATGCGCTATTAAGCCTCAATGGCCGGGCCCCCCCCCCCCATGGACACCTGTACAACAGTGCCCCAGCACTGACCATTCTAATCACTTCCCAGTGCCAACCTTCTGTTATGTCATGCAAGTTTTCAGTTTTCGCTGCGGATGTGTGCGATTTCTGTCCAGTGCTGTATGAGATGTTTAAGTAACTGATCTTCATAATTCCTTAGCTGTGTACTTTCGATTGTTTACGTAGTTGATCTATGGATTGTGCAACGGGTGGTTTTCATTGATGGCTTGCTCGCTATCATTGTGGGAGACCCAAGTTTTTAGCTTGATTTGTGCCCATTTACTATGTTTTACATTGTTAAGACTTTCGAACGGAATACGACACAAATCTAGCTGAATGTTTGTGATTAAATGTTCGCGCAAATATTTTCCCGAATTTCCAGTAGTAAGCCTTAGCGAAATGTTTCGTTCACTTCTTGAAAACCATTTTTAAGCCGGCGAAATATTTTCCTAAATTTTGTCTCATGACTGTACACAGTGTTTTCTTTAATTGTCAGCCACGAACAATGGTGGCGGAGTGTGGGAAAACTGGTCCATAGAAATGGCGACAGTTTCGACGATACTTGGGAGCGCGGCGAAAACATTTGAACCTCATTTTGTAGTTTTTAATAATACTCTTAGCAGCTGCTTCTTTTTGTCAAATTCTCTCTCATTGCAAGCAGGTCCCGTTAATTAGTCTGGCGAATGCTTGAAGGAAGTTGGAATCCTCAACTCGTTAACATGGTTTTATTGCCGACTTCAGCACCAGAAGCTTCATTACGGTGCAGAAATGGACGAACTAATACTCAGACTTCTCAGAATCCGATTGTAGTAAAAGCAGTAAATTAGACAAACTTCGCTTTTTGTTGCCTCTCTTGATCACGTAATGCGTGTTTACCACCATCGAGTCTGTAACGGCGTGCCAGATTGTTACGAGTTGGGTTTGCGGTGTATATTCCAAAGTTGTATCATGTACAAGATGGGTTCAAAGCATACATTCCAAAGATCAACCATTCACAATATATTCAGTACAAACTGGATTGTCACAAATTGAATTCAAAGTGGATATTTCAAAGCTCAACCGGTAACAATGGTTTAGTTTATAGGAAAAGAATTAGTGTGAGCTGTTTATAACTCTGCAACAAATTTTGATTAAGGAACCACGGTCATAATAATATGTAAAGTACAGAGTGGGCAAATTTCTTCCAAGGTTGTAAAATAGGTTTTTAGATTTGATTCGGAAAAAGAGTAAATAATTTATGGAAATGCGGTTTGCACCCCATGTGTTGGATAGTAGGATTGTAGAGATCTTTTGTAGAATTGTACATATCTTTCGTAGAATTGTAGAGATTTTTTCTGGAATCGTAGAGATCTTTTGTAATTGTTGAGATTTTTTCTGGAATTGTCGAGACCTTTTGTAGAATTGTAGAGATCTTTTCTGGAATTGTATAAATCTTTTGCAGAATTGTAGAGATTTTTTCTGGAACCGTAGAGACTTTTTGCAGAATTGTAGAGATCTTTAGGATTGATCACTATTACCTGTGGCAGCATAATGCAGAGCCCAATGGGTGTGTCCATGATAATTTTACGGTGTGTTTCGTCTCTCGTTCAGGGTCACGACTCAATACCGCCAAATGTAGAACGACTGATCATAACTATTTTCTGGGATAATTAACGTTAAAAATACGCTGTACATATTTTAACCCAATAGCTAGGAACAAAAAATACCACTCTTCCAGACCTGTGGCAACAGCGTTGAATGACCGTCAATCGGGGAAGGAGATGGCTTCTTCAAGCCAAGGCTGACTGGGGTAGAAATCACGTGTCTTGACGCCTGACTCAATGCCCGTTCACGTGTGTACCGTAAAGTTCATGCCTTTCAGCGTTACTTTGGTAAATAAAATTCTGGTGATGTTGGACCTATCGGCCTGGAGACGGCAAATGAAACTGACTGCTTCTCTCCCAGACGGAAAGAAGGAAGGAAAGATGTGAAAGAAAGGGCATGCCAACACAATGGGCATTTGTACCCATACTTTGACAAATGGTGACTAGTTTAAACAGGCAAACAGTACAGCACAAATGCAGATCAAAAGCTACGAACAATCGACTATAGAGGGGGCGAAAGGGATGGCAATTTGGTGGAAGCGGACGCAGATACAGCTAAAGGACCACAGACAATACAGCTAAAGATCCGCAGAGAATAATCGTCGGCAAAAATCCAGTTAATACTAAAGATAGAAGATAATTATCTGCTATCACTAATACAATGAGATTGATCTTGATGTACGTAGTTAATTAAATTCTGTATATTAAAGTAACCCTTCTTTACTCAGCAACAACAATTATTCTTTCTTTTGGATATAAATTGATGTGGGGGAAAAGAATCCTTTGTCCACACATACATAAAATACAATAACACGGACTTTTCGCTGGGAACTCGTCCCAGCGTTTGAGTACATTTTTCCTTCAAGTTTTACAGTTCCTTCCATTTATTTTTGATAAACAGAAGTAGTAAAGCTTTAATCCCATTGACCAAATAATTGATGTGTCGCGAAGATATGGTAAATCTGGGTGTAAATCTGGGATTTTGTTATTGAAGCAACAACCTTTCTATCTGTCATTTCTTCCGTTGTTGAAAATTGAAACAACAGCGCCCAAAGCATCAAGTTACGTCACAACGTTTTTTCGTGAGTTGATAGCAGTTACCGCCATTATGCCATACTCTTACGCACAATTTTTTTATTCTTTTGTCTAGGATATTTTGGCGCCTATGTGGTAACTCAGAATATTCCTTAGAAAGTGCGATTTGGATTAGTTGATTCACAGCACTATCTCTGGCAATTTGTTTTTCTCAGGTATTATTTTGTTCACACTTTCAAGTTGTGAGTGAGTATGCATTTTGTAATACCTGCAGTCTGTGCACAAAGTTTTGCATAGTGTAACACAGCTCTAAAGGTGTTTGCTGCCTTCAGAAATGTCTTCTAATGCAATGAAGATATTTTCTGCCTTTAGAACTGTCCTTATCTACTGAATGTTGGCTTCGGTCAACAACAAGCTGGTCTGTTGCATTCAGTCAAAACCATTTAGCTTTTCAAACAAGAGTTTCGACCGGGATGGTGACTAAATTACTGGTAGGGTAAGTTTTTAACTTTTCGCTAAACGTTTTAACCTTACTCCATCATGATAAGTCTTCTTTTCATTGCCCAACTCATCTTCAAACGACCTATTTTCTTCCGTTAAGGATTTACTGGTGGCCTCCACTTGGTGTGGAGTGCCTTCTCCAGGCAGGTGAATTTTTGTATTTTTATTTAATTTTGTGGTCTTTTTTTTTTTCTCTTTTCTTTTTTTTTTACCTTGAACAGGTAATCCTTTTGCTTCGGCCTTGAATATAAGGGAAGTTGTGGGTAAGGATGCCTGGTCTGGTCGTGAGCGCCGTTTCCATGGTGATTTTTAATGAGCTTGTGGCCTTGCTTCGCCTGGGCGACGCCATTTTTGACCAAAAACTAGCTCTGTAAGATTAGTTTGTGTTCTACCATTTGCCTGGTAATGAGAGGATTAATTTAATTCGTCCAGCTTATCTACCCTAAAAAATATAGTTTGAGCGTACTTTGATGAGAGAAAAATGCTAATAAAAACTTTAAAGATATAGTCATAAATGTATATCTTGTTTACGAATCAGAGTGAAGAGAGCTTTGGGGTTTGTAAAGTAGGGTGAGCTTACGATACGAACTGGAGAAATTAGAAAAGATATTCATAAGATGGACTCGTAAGTTGTAATCAGAGTAAAAAGAGCCCTTCGAGGTTTCTAGGAGAATTGAAGAAAGATAGTCATAAGACGAACTCGTAAGCTGGGATCAGAGTAAAGAGAGCTTTGAGGGGTTTTTAAAATAGGGTAAACTTACTAGAACTGGCGAATTTAGGAAAGATATTCATAAGACGGATTAGTAAGCTGGGAATCGGAGTAAAGAGAGCTTTGAGGGTTTCTAAAGTAGGGTAAACTTACTAGAACTGGCGAATTTAGGAAAGATATTCATAAGACGGACTAGTAAGCTGGAATGGGAGTAAAGGGAGCTTTGGGGTTTCTAGGAAAATTTAGGAAAGATATTTATAAGACAAACTAGTAAGCTGGAATCGGAGTAAAGAGAGCTTTGGGGTTTCTAGAGAAAGGTATACTTATGCGAATTGACGAATTTAGGAAAGATATTCATCAGCTGGATTTAAGCTGGAATCAGAGCAAAGAGAGCTTTGGGGTTTCTAAAGAAAGGTATACGTATAGTAACTGGCAAATTTAGGAACGATATTCTGTACGGTTGACTACTTGTTTATCTCAACTTTATCTGAAAGGATGTGCAAAATTTAATTGAATCCAAAAAGCCAATTTTGCACAATATGTATATTCAGAAGGTGCATGCTTATCGAATGTTTGTGCAAACTATAGCTTTTTTTTACATTCAGTTTGTGGTTCTATTGCACGGCTGAATTTTTAGACTTATAGGTTCAGCTCTTTTTCAAAGTACAA